>DWJZ01006168.1:0-13295 GCA_018249125.1 Asbolis capucinus
CATTAATCTCCAATGAATTTGATTTTATATTTGTGAATTTAAGTCCATTTGAAAGAGACTGGTCGGTTATCAGTTCTTCGTACACAGTGCGACGCCACCATTTTTACATCACGGGTAGATTTTACAGGTGCATTTTGGTCTAGATTATCTGTAATAATAATAAATATCTTTAGATATACAAAATATAGATTGTTTTATTAAATTGTTTAAATTGTATTCAGTCATGTCAGTCATACTAATGTAACATTCAAGTAGTAAATATTTTAAATAATCATATTAAATTGTTCAGATTCTATTTGATTTTGTCATTTTTGTAGACTTGATTGCTTGATTACTTATAATAATGTATATAAATTTGTTATAATATACGTGCGATGCGACATCGTCACGACAAAATGATGCAGGTAACGATAGTGTCGCAGGTAGCAGCGACATTTTTACGCTCATGTGTTTAAAGCCAACATAGACATGCGGCATATTATAATGGCAAGATGACGTTGTTATCGCATTTGCAAAGAGACCCTTAGGCAAGAAGATGAAGAAGAAAGAAGACAAAGCATCAAAGGAACAGAGAATCTTCACATAAATTGCTATCAAAATATTGAAGTCGTGTGCTGTTTGACTATCAACGTAAGAATACTTTCCGGCCTACATCTAGAAGATCATTTGCTAATACTCCATGTGAGATCTCCTTCCTCCTACTTTTCTGTATTAGTATGCGAAAGAAGGTCTCCCGGGGAGCATTGTAAGAATGTCGCCAAAGTGATGCAAATGAGAAAATACTGTGTGAGTTATGGGTATTGTAATGGTTGGTATAAGAACTCATTATTATTAGTACTATTTTGAATTTTATTTTACATTTATATTTGTAAAACAATTGTTCAGGAGCATAGAAAAAACATAAAGGCTTCACTGAAAGTTAGTGGAAGGGATCTTCTGCTGTCTTCTTCCTTTATTTCCTAAGAAGTTGAAAGAAGCTGGCAGAAGAACCTCTCTGTTAGCGTACTCTACAATGATGGAATTGACCAAAACGAAGCCAAGGTAACGATGGAGTATGCCCATGGAGATCTTTTTACTCCTACTTTTTGCATATTAAAGTGGGAAGTAGAAGATCTCTTTTGGCGTACTTACCTCTTCATCTCTTCTATATTGGTATGTATTTACAAAACAAATCACAGTAGTCTAATTTTGAAACTCCTTTGTAGTTGCACTTTCATTGTTGTAAAAGCTAAGGCAAGTAGTAATCCAACTCCCACCCAGGACTCGGGATCTCAGTTATTTGTTTCATTGTAACAGCAAGTTTATTATTTCCACATTTACTACATAAATACAATATAAAGAAACAATATGAAAAGAATCCTGCAAAGAGTTTCTTGTTACACACTTCAGAAGGTTATTTTGTGTTTTTATTATTTCTTTTGCTCTTTTTGGAATTAGGTATTTATCGTATTACAAAATATGATATTTGGCCTTTCTTTGAACAGCTATGAAAAAAATAATCAAACGAAGAGCGAAGAACTATGAGAAGAATGGAGGCTTTCTTCAATTGTTTCATCGTGAGTCTTCCTCATAAGGAAAACTTGGCGATGGTAACTATTGGTGATGACACCAAACTACAGAAAGTATTCGTAGACTGCAAACCAAAATGGCCGTCAAGAAAAGTATTAAGAACGGAAATTATTTTCCTGTATTTTTCTTTAGTATTGCCTATATTACCAAGAAAATGTAGGAAGTAGATTTCCGTTTTAACAATCGCGAGGGTGTCGGAAATAAGTGAATAGACGGAGGAGACGGAAGTGCAGAGAAAATATTTTCTATATCATGTAACTTTATTAGTACCTGCAGAGGGGATCCGCTTTGAAAATTTCTATTTTCGAGTCGATATTTAAGGTCATTGGTCTAGCGTCATTTCTCATTTGATTAATAATACATTAGTATTCATTGTAATGCCATATTTTACTGTAAATAATAGTCTATTTAAAGCTTTGATGGGATTATTTACCGATTAGTGTGTTATTTTAACTGTTGAATTTCACGCATTTTATATTTATATTTAGTTTAGATACATAAAACATATTTTTGATATTCTCAAGGAAAACTTCGGTTGCATGAAGCAAACTTGGCGAGCGCGCTGTCGTGCGTCGTCTATCTCGCTGGCCCTATACACTCGCACGACTCAATCTTCGCGGCATCTGTCTCCTCGTGTAGCGAGAGCCTAAAGTTGGTATATTCAATGTTTTAATATACTATGTAGTTGTGATATGTATTTATATGTTTGTAGAAAATGTCGATGTCTGTTATGTGTATGTTTCTGTTTCTACGTAAAGTGTTTTTATAAATATCCTTATAATATCCATATTGTATGAATTAATTAAATGCTTTTTACATATTTTAATTATGCTTAATTGTTCAAATTATGAGGTGACTATCATATATCTAAACTCACAGTCTTCAGAGTTAACTAATTCCTTTATAGAATATTCCATGAAGTGCAAATTTTGTTTGAATTACGTGGATTTTATTCTCCTATGATATGTACCTCCTCTATAATATGTACTCCAGATCTAAAATTTTGTACCTGAAATAAATTTTCATCTTGTTCAATTAATTTTACGTGAGATTTTAATATAGAAATTTTGAATAGCTTGGCTGATTCCATAGTGATCCACATCAGATATTCCACAACTAGAATTTATTATGCGTCCCATTTACGACTACTAAATCAACAAAGTTTTATTGCAATCAGATGAGCAGTTAGTTCTTGCGTTATAACGAAAAACATGAATATACAAATATTAACTTTTAAACACAATTCAGAAAACCTTTTATATAAGGGATTATATAATTATAATATTATGGATAGTAATGAGAAAATATATATATATTCGCATTGTATGCATGCTGTTATTCTATTTTCTTAATTTTTATTTTAGATGCTTAGCCTATCACATATAGAGGAAGCCGAATAAACATCCAAAACTAAGTTTGACCTGACCGCATAATGTGCACGAAATTACATATTTTCTCTCCGATCAGGCAAAATTATTTGCAGGACTGGTATATACATGTATTAAGTTAGTCTAGTGACAGACAATTCTAACATCATGTTGGTGTAAAAATGTTGATTTTATTTCATAATTTTATTATGTTTAAAGGAGCATTATGTTTTTATTTAATTTTTTATTTAACAATTTTGGATGAAATAACTGTATGAAGAGCTTAATTAAAGCTTCCTAAGATTATTATATGCGCCAGGAATCAAGCTATGTACTTATTTTAGTATTGCGGAACTCACAAATTTGTACGCTGAAATTTGAACCCATTAAAATGAATTACAGTTAAAATCCATATTTATATAGGCGTAAACTACACACCGAAGCCATGTAATGTTAAAATATACTTTAAAATCATGCTTTGACTAGTTAATGTCGGTTCTATTATTCTTTAAAGGGTAATCACAATCCAGAAATATATGTACATAACATTAGGCTGTGTGTGTGTGAGGTACTCAGAGTAGACCCATAAGGTTTTTGATAATATTTTATAGCATATGTTCTCAGTAGTTTTGTATGATTCAAATGATAAAAGACTTTACGCTTAGCCACCCATCTCAATCTCAATAGATTAATAAGGAATAGACGACTCAGACAATTTCATTTTATCTTCAGATGCTGGAATGGAGAAGAGAGAATGAAGACATAGAGAACAATCCTGGATCTAAACGATTGAAGAACGAAGTCACCTTGCAAAAAAATAGATGTCACTTCATATGTATTATCAAAATAAGTTAAAATAATTAATACAGTACAATATTTCAATCATTATCTTCTGTTTATACAGTATATAAGCTTATTAAATTATAGTAGAATTTAAATATTTAAAAATATGTTTAACGTATTTTTTTACTGTATTAATTACTTTATTTCGCAATCAATCAATTTAAAACTTTGAATATTTATAATAATTATAATCCACAAGCTTAATACTACAAAATATCTGTGAAAATTGCATCAAAATCGTGCCGTCCTACGAAGACAGACAGACAAATAGTTAAATATTCTAAAAATAATTGTTATCCGATGTTATGACAGTTCACATTTTCAGAGATACCTCCCTCGTCCGCAATCGAGCCATTACGATGTTATTAATGTTAACAATAATATTTTTTATGTATAACCTTTATAAACAGTATATATAATTTGCTACACTAAATTTGAAACATTTATTCTATTAAACTAATCTAATCAACAGTGTTAATAAATAGTAGAATGTTCAAGAAGCAAATAATCATGTAGCGCTCCTAGAAATTGTATTTAATGTGAGTCTCAAGTATACTGTTATTGTTATATTGTAGTAATACACGTCTTTAAACTATTTACCAATTGATATTGTATAAAATGAGTTAGTGAATAAAGAATAAAATTATTATCTTTATTCCAAATAACGTTATTTCATTGAAACTTACCACAAGGTTAACAGACTTACCATCAGGTCTAAACACTGTTCTGAAATTTGAATACACTGCCTTAATTACCTATTACAGCTTTATCATCAATCGATATCATTTCATGATCATCCACTGCTTATTACATGTCATCATCGTTGATCACCAGCACTTCACCAGTAAGTTGAGGCATCTAAGATGGTTGTCGCAAATATGGCTATTTACTGAAGTGTAGACAGGAATATATATTCGTACATTTCTATGTCTCAACAGGTCTTCTCGAATACGACTACGCATCTAAATCAGATTACCACAACAGGTATGTATACAGCTACAGCCTTTTGCATATTACAGAGATTCACATATATTATCCTTTTATTATAAAGTTGCTAAAAATGCCAGCTAGCAAATTGCGACTTAATTAATGCAATGCCACTTTAGCGAACATTAATTGCGCATTTAAGCGAAATGTCTTATATGACGCTTAAAATGTTTAATGTTATAAAAAATTGCAACAAATTTTAAGTGTAAAATTTTTGTGTGTATTACATAACTGACAATTTAAAAATACTAAAATTGTTAATTCTCAGCAGGGAACTTGTAAGAGATCGATAAGTCTAATTTATCATTTTATTTTATTACATCAATCTATTTACGACAGTTTGAACAATATCTGAGACGATAACATATTTGGCTATTATATTACTAGAAATATGTTGTTAATGTTATAGTAAAATCATAAATTATGATTTTATACATGCTTATAGAAAATGCGAAGCGAAATTGCTGAAGCGATACCTTTTTACCGACTTCAAAAGGAAGACGTACTCAATTTGTGTGTATTTTTTTATACTCCAATTTGTCAGCAACTAAAATTAAAAAGCCTGTGATCATAAATGTCTTATTGATACAAATATCATTCTTATATTAAAACCTGATAAAATATTTATATAAAAACAACATAAGCTTGTATTTCGTTTTACAACTACATATATTCGAAACTACTCTTCCTTCAGATAAGACAAGGATTAAATTACAACAAATTTCTACTTATTCTGTTCTGATTTAGTTGGTAATGGACCTGCGAAGCGAGGAGTCTTAGTTATGTTGCAGACCGGTATCGGTTCTAGATGTTATTTGTGGTGATGTTTGATTCTATGGTATCTTATAGAATAATTATAATAATTCTTAAAATTTCGTAATGGTCTGTCCACGGTCGCGGTCACCAGACACGGTCTGTCCTTATCACTTGCGAGTGCTAGAATAAATCGACGTGCTAATGCAGTGCAGTTTGGATGACAGATTGGTAATATATTTTATTTAAAAAAAGACATTCTACATGATAATTTGTTAATATCTGTCTCTGAGGCAGTCGAAACTTTGTTTTAGGGACCAGCGTTTATCCCTATGTATAAAATTATTTTAAATCTAAGAATGTAAATGCCAATTTAAAAATTTGGGAAAGGTTAAAATTGTTTTCGTGCTACACAGCTTTCACATTTTTAAAGTCAATTGAATACCCAAAATATATAGGATGTAATTATAACATATATTAACATACATACACACACAGGACCATCCGATACAGATGTATGTGTTAGTTTAATCAGATGCAAGAAAGCCAAGTCACCAATATTATAGTCAGAAAAGAGGTATTGAAGGGTCATGGAAAGAACAAACGAAACAATTTCAAGTGATACTGAGAAATATTGAACCAACCGATAGTAATGCCACTTACATAAGGTTTTGATTTAGTTGTGATGTTTTCCACTAGATGGGTCTTTTGCTCGTATACTAGGTACCCATCGCAGAACTTGCACGCTGAGCGAAAAAGCTGCCGAAAAATTATAAGGACTTTTAAATGTTTTTATTTAATTGAGATAACCCTGCCAAAAGTCGACAGAAATTATAAAAAATAACACATTTAAAAATTCTGAATTGGTTTTTGCGTTGTTTTTGCAAATAAGTGCAATACAAATACGATCGCATCATTTTTGCTCTATCGAGCAATATTTTGTAAGTTCACATTCACAATATGTTTTTTCATCAAGCCTATTTTAAACACATTGCTTGGACATTTTTTATTGGTAATAAGATTATAATTGGCAACATAAATAATACGAGGTAGTACATAACATAACTAGTACCAAAATAAGATATATTGTTATAGATTTTCCTTTAATATGTACAAAATACATTTTAGTACATTCCTATACATATGTATATTGATATAGTCGGGCCCGCTCGCGCCTTCGCCCGCATGTTATGTTGTGGATAACTTTAATTTTTCCGAATTTCTCACCAATTATCATCTTATTCCAAATAATTTATACAAAACCTTAATGAATTATATAATCAGACACGAAATTTGTCAAAATATTGCCCTTAATCGACACATCACATCTTTTTTATTTATTGTTCAACAAAGATTTTTTTTACCTTAGATAAATTAGCGTAAATAGCGCAAGTACATTATTTGTAAATATTGTTTAGCTATTATTACATTATATTAAATAACTAAGTAATTTTAAGATGTACTATCAGCCAAAATGATTCGTACCCCACCTTTAACTTATTTTCTTTCAGCACATCAAGTGCAATTAGGTCGAAATTCTTCTAAACATTCGTTACCTTGGATACAACCCTGTTATTATTTAACATAAAATTGACACTACTCATCTAACATTTTGTATATCTGGAGATTTGTGGGTATCTGCTTCCGTATTAATATAGAAATACTTTAACAAACACATTACACACATTGTCTATCTATCATAAAGTTAAGATATTCCAATCGTTCAAAAAAACGATTATACGAAATAATTAACTCTGTCTGAAAGTATCGATTTGTAATCAATTGAAAAAAAAATTACATCAAATTAGGTACAGAATATTAATTATATTGAGATTGTGATACATAAGGATTTTGGAAAGGACAAAGGATGTTTTTCCTCGGAAATCATTTCTTAACAGGGTGAAAAGGGCAGTAGAAGGGATATAAAACTTATCACAATAGTTCTTATCAGATTGTGATAAAATTGACCTTGAACGCATTGACTCTATGAGGCGATAAGCAATGTCAGTTCCTCTCATGTGCTCTTTTGTTCTCTCGTTTCTGTTATCCCAGATTTGCACTATTAATCCCCAGAAATTCCCAATAGAGTTCAAATCAGGGGACTTAGACGGCCATGAAATAACAGTAATATACAGACGCTCTAGCTTGACTATCTGACGAAACCAATTAGCGACAACTCTGGCTGTATGCACTCTGCTGTTATCCTGAACATAAGAAAAAGTTGGTACGTCTTCTCGTGGATAAACTGTTCTGTCGATAGCATAGTTTCTCTCAAAAAATTCACATAGTTAGTTGCATTTTGTCAAGACGAAATCTGCACTAGTTCACCTAAGCCTCCAGCAGTCGACCAACCACACAAGTTTGAAGAAATGCGGTCATATGATTGATTTGGCACTATATGGTCCTCATTATATCGCGTATTATTGTAACGCCACAAAGTCAAGCGACCATGAGTTGATGATTTAAAACATTTCTTATCTCTAAAGATCGTGTCAAACTAAGCTAAGTCTAAATAATCTTGTGCAATTTTTTTTTATCTCGCTATACGCTCAATCATCGGTTGAGGCGCCTTTCTTGGCAAAATGTCTAAAATGTAAACTAGTACTGTGCAAATGGTTTCTTATTGTTTGAAGACAAACATCAAAATTTGTCGCAAAATTCCTAGTTGGATTAAAAGGATGTTCTTCAAAATGACGTTGTATATCTCTCAGATATTACTCACATAAATGGCTACCTTAAAGAAAAAATGTTTGAAAGAAGGTTTACGAAGCGTTCACTCTTTAAATACCGGTAAAGACGAATATTTCGCTACTGTAGTAAAACATAAACGGGACAAAATTGCCATGAATGAGACTTGGTTAAACTCAAAAGAGGAAGATATCGCCCCAGCAATACCTAGTTATAAATTCTTACACAGACCTAAACAAGACAAGAGAGGAGGTGGAGTAGGGTTTTTTATTAGAAACGAAATTTCAACAAGAGTAAAATGACACCCAATATCCTCACTTGAACAAATGTGGCTGGAAGTGCGAATACCAGGGGCCACAATGGCCCTGGGAACTGCTTATAAACCGGAGAGCGTCACTGTGCAAGAAACGATAGATACACTTAGTGAATCGTTAAATCTCATGGGAAATTGTGAAGTTTCCTATGTATTAGCGACTTAAAAAATGTCTAACATAGAACACTCTAAGGTTAAGAAAATGCTAGAGTTTTGCCATCACCATAAATTAGCACAGCTGGTTTCGGAACCAACTAGAATCACAAACAACTCACATACGATTATAGATAGCTCTAAATATAAAAAAGTCGAAGTCCTGCATAACCCCTGCCTAAGCGACCATGCACTGATTTTAATAGTTTTGGATATCAGAAAGCCTAAATATAATAACCGAGTATAGTTCCGAAGACTAATATACATTATCGATTTAGATGCACTCTCACATGACCTAAACCTAATTCCGTGAGACACTATAAACACACATGGAAATATTAATAAATGGTTGAGTTGTTTAATGAATCGATTATTAGAGTTTTCCACCAACATGCTCCAACCCGTAGAATAAATTTGAGATAACCTCAAACCGTGGATCACTAACATGATTAAATTCATAATGAGTCTGAGGGATGACGCCTTGAAAAAAGCACAAAAGAATAAACGTGATAGCTCAATGAAATATTACTGAACTCTTAAAAACTTTGTAATGGCTACCATTGAACGAGAACGAAAAAGTCACATCAATTATTCCCACAACAAAAACCTAAAAAACGTACGTTGCTGTGGAAAAATGTTAAGAGTATGACACGGTTACAAAAGTCTAACATTAATTTAATCCCAGAAGGTTTGAATGATCTTGACAAAACTAATAATCACTTTTTGAACCTACCACTGCGGAACTTACCTTTGTTCGGTGTAAAAAAATTTGAAATTAGTAATTTTAAGAGGCACTCTTTTGAACTAAAATCTACTACAGAGACAGAGGTTAGAACAATTATTTGTAATATTCTTACTATTGCAACAGGACATGATGACATTAGTATTGATATGATAAAGCTTACTTTGGATTCGACTCTTTCAACAATTACAAACGTGATTAATAAATCTATCGAAATAAGTACATACCATTGTGCTGGAAAAAGCAATTGTAAGACCCTTACCTAAAAAAATCTCGTTACAGAACTGAATGACTTACGCCCAATCGCAGTCTTACTGATCCTGTCAAAAGTGCTAGATAAAGAGGTATTACATCAATTACATCAAGCACAAAACTATGTTGAGAGGAATAAAAATTTTCCCAATTACCAATCAGGTTTCCTTGAAGGTCATGGCACTGAAACTGCTCTTCTTAACTTCAACTTGTCTTCAAACGGAGCTGCTTCTGCTTAAAGTACAATGTTATGGTTTCTCAGAAAAAACTTGTACTTGGTTTCACTAATTCCTGACAAGCAGGCAGCAAATGGTAGTTGTGGATGATAAAATTTTCACCAAAAACTCTTCTATAACACCACTTCAGCAAGGTATCCCGCGGGGGTCATCACTAAGTCCACTTTTATTCGCAATATTTACAGCTGACCTACCTGAACATATTAAATATTGCAAGTACCATTTATATGCTGATGAAATCTAGCTGTACTACTCCTTTAAGCCAAAAAAATATAGAAGAAGCATTTGAGAAAATTAATGAAGATCTCCAGAACAGTCACAGTCACAAAATAATTCCCTCGCACTCAATGCATCGAAATCCTTAGGATCAAAGACCCAAATTAAAAAGGTTCGATAAAAATAAACAATGTCGATCTGGAAAGAGTAACATCGGCTTACTTAACAAACTTAGGATTGTTTCTGGATGGGGAACAACAGTTCAAGGAGCACATAAACAATAAAATAAGAACAGCTTTTTTAAAACTTAAAACACTTTACGAAATCAGGCCATATACCAAAGAAGGGCTTCGGGTACTGCTGCGCGATGCTTTGGTACAGTCGCACTTTAACTACTGCAGCCCTATCTTTGGGCCTAGACTTAACACCAATACTAAAAGAGCTATACAAAGAGTACAAAACGCGTTTATTTGGTATAGTTTTAATGTTCCTAAAAGACAACATATTACTCATTATTATTATTATTATAGTATTACTATATTATCTGTATAAAAAGGGTATTCTAAATATATCTGCTAGGAGAGAGCCTCAATTTGATTCCACCGTGCATAGTGTAATACGGAAGCACAAACCGGAATATCTGTTCGAAAAACTTGTTTGGATAAGGGATATTTCTAATCGAAGCATACGTTCAAATTCACAAACTTTTTTTGGGCAAACCAGCACACAAAACAGGCGGGTACCGAGCGTGTTTTAAGTTAGCTGCGGCAGCAAGCATTTGGAACGATCTACCCCACCCGTTAAGACATAAAATAAGTCTGGATCTGCAAGTCGAAATACAAATCCGCCTTATTCAGAAAACAACTTGCTGCAGAAAACTTAAAGCATGCCTACTGGAAATGTTTAAAGCTAAAAGAGTTCTTTTAATACAACCTATCCCACTACTTTGTATTAACTTACACTCATAAACGCTCACGCATATCAACAGACATACACACACACACACACAAACTCATATACACACACGCACTCACATACAAAAACACAGTAGGGTAGCGGTGATTGGGGAAGGACCATCACTCCCAAACAACGCCTAACGGAGAGGGAGAGTCTGAAAAACAGCGCTGTACGAGGTATATCGTGCCAGCACAAGCTGAGACTCTTCCTTTGCCCACTATTCCTATTATTCTAAGCTAAATAAATTAAGGTGTTATTGTTATTATTTCATGAACTGTGTGGCAATAAAACAATTTTTTATTTATTATTTTATTTACAATAATGTGGATTCTTTTCAGAAATAATGGATTCTCTAGAAGAACATGAAAGAAGAATAATAATTGAGTTTTGTCATCTGCTGGAGAAATCAAAACTACTTTTTAATGGACTAAGGTGAGTTCTGCTGAAATTCGTAATATTTTGTATGTTGTGTTCATTCAAAAAACAACGGTAAAATTGTGAATACGAAAATATTACGCAATGTACTCTTATAGTCAGATTCTAAGATAATAACACCTCTTGGACCAGCTACTGGCTAAACAAAATTTGACTTTTTATTGATTATATTCGATTCTGTATTAAACTTGTATTATTACACAGTACATTGTGTGTGTATATCGTGTTTAGAATTATTGCAAGTAGGCGGTCACCCATCCTCATACCGACCGCACCAGCTGTTGCTTAGCTTGATTGTTCATGTTCGATCGTCGCGCCGTATGTGAACGTTTCAAAATAAGTAATCGTTTAAATTTGAACATTTAAATCTAAAACTTGAAATTGCCCTAGCTTGTCGTGATGAAGAGTATCCAATCATTATTTTTGTAATATAAGCTACAAACATGCACAATTGTATCTAAAGTGGTTTTAGAGTTTCCATACAAATTTTAAACTACATATTATCCTTCAGGAATAAAGCAGTTTTCTGGGTTAAAAAGTACCCGACGTAATATATATCCGTTGTATTTACATAAGCTACAAACATGCTAAATTTTATCTAAATTGGTCCATTGGTTTCGGAGTTGCCATACTAATTTTAACCTGTTATCTTGCGGTAACAAAGCCACACGCTAAACGCGATAAATTTTGTATTATAACCTTTCTCGGGTTTTAAGCTTCGATTAAGCCAAGTTTCATTTAAATCTGCCCAGTGGTTTTTGCATGAAGCTCAAACAGACAGACGGACAATAATTAAAAAAGAGTTTTAGACAACAAAGCCTCCCTACATCAAAATATTCAAAAAATATTTAATGTACAGAATTGACCCTGTAACAGTTTTAACACCAGTACACATTTTGAATTATTTACTTAATATGGACTTCTTTTAGGGACCTACCACCATGCGGACACAAGCAATGGCATGTTCATTTTGGAAAAACATTCGACGTTTACACAAAGCTATGGAAGTTCCAACAACAACACCGTGAACTACTCGACACTAAATATGGCCTGAAGCGGTGGCAGATCGGAGAGGTCGCTTCCAAGATCGGACAGCTCTATTACCAATTCTAGTACGTTCCTTGATTTTAAATATTAAATCTATGTATATTCTTGTATTTAGAATTTTGTTTTGTTCTTGTATTTAGAGAGTCATTGCTGTTCACTAATCGTTTTTTTGTATCAATTAGTTGGATAGTTAGTGATTAGTGAACCTCACTGCTACACCGAAGGTTGTCGGTTCGATTCTCAACCAGGGAAAAGTTTTCTGTGATGAACAGGAAATTTTTATAGTGTCTGGGTGTAAAAATATCTAAATTTACTTATTTATTTATATTTATGTCAGTTCCTAAAAAAAAACAACAAAGGGTTATGGCATTGTCCACCAGTCAACCCTTGGTGGATATGGATAAAAACTGAAGGTAGGTAGTAGGTAGGTGGGCTAAAATATATACAATATAAATATATTGTGCATAAAGCATAGTCGAAGATGGAGGTGATGGAGTTTATAAAAGGCGAAAAAATTAATAGAGATAATATACCGCCTTGAGGCACGCCTATTTCAAGTGAAGTCCATTCAGAGGTCATTTCCTCTTAACAAACTGATTGTTGGCAACCACGAAGATATGATGTAAATTAATCCAAGACTGTTGGAGTGAATCAGAGTTCGGAAAGAATGGCAAGTAGGATATCGTGGTCGACTGTGTTGAAAGCATTTGAGAAGTCGACAAGCACCACCACCGAGA
>DWJZ01006169.1:0-13295 GCA_018249125.1 Asbolis capucinus
GCGGATTGTTTTGGTGCACAGGTAAATAAATAAATTTCTTTGGACAACTCACACACGGCCATCAGACCCTAAACTAAGCGTTAGCTTGTGCTATGATGACCAGACAACTGATAAACATACATATATTTAGAAAAAGAAACATATAGAAATATTTAATTTTATTACAATAAACATAAACAAACATTCCTGCTCGTCACATAAAAGTTTGTTGTGTGGCCGAGCCCACGACCTAGCAGTCAAGTTTTCTAACCAACGGCCCAACCGACACGCTATTCGCCAAAAGCATTGGTTATTTCATCTTTTACTCGTATTACATTGCATAGTCTACTCAATATTGGGTGGTGACCAATTTGGCTTCATTTCGAGTTACGATCTTCAACGATAACAAGTCTTTTACCTGTTATCTCGCACAAATTAATCATTTATATGGCACAGCAAAGTGTACCGGGTCAGCCAGTTACTCATAACATCAGTAAATCCTACTTTCTACTAATGTTATAAGTAAGAAAGATTTTGAGTAGGTAGATGGATATCTGTTATTACTTCACGCGAAAACTACTAAACAGATATCGATAAAATTTGGCACATGGATAGATTATGGTCTGAAATAACATATAGACAAATTTTTATCAATATGTTACGCGAACGAAGCCGTGTACGGGTTCTAGTCTTTTTATAATTCGAAAACCCCTTAGTAAACAAATGTTACATTTAGGTATTACACATAGCCCCTACGTCATGTGCCAGAAATTTAATATCCTCTTCAGCATTGAAGTTCTCGACCCCTGTAGCTGCGTTTTTATTACTTTTCGACTTCAGTCTTCCCCTAATTAAGTGTTCGTTACACCAGAAAAACATCTATTCTGTCCCTAGGGCTTTTGTACAGCATCGAAAGGGTTGGATTAATCCGTTGATGCAGGCGAGCGACATTGAGTTACAAACGCAATTTTTATTTTACAAAATGGCCGTGTCTGCTTTATTTGGGCTAAAGATGTATTTAGCATCAAAGCAGACGAATGACCGACGAACAAAGCTACATATGCATAAACATCTTTAACACGATGTATTAAAATATTTTAAACAGAGTCAGCTCCGTAGTGTAAAAATAAGTGGGTCTTATTAACTTTGCAAGACTTGACCCGAAACCCTAAACGAACTAAAATACTAATATATACAAACATACACTGAAGGTTAAACAAAAGCTTGTGAAAAGATATGTCGAGTGTCGTGCGCAAATACAGTGTCGCATGTGTCGAGCCGCAAGTGCAGTGTCGCGAGTGTTTAACCGCAGTATATTGTCGCGTGTGACATGTCGCGGTACATACGAGTCTTCAAGAACCCTGTCAGCTTCGGAGCGCTGTAAAACCAGATAGATTAATAAAATGAAACTAATCTGTTGTGGATTAATAAAATGTTTAAAAACCCTCTACAAGATTGCTCTGATGTCATTTTATTGTAAAATTACCATAAACAAAGTTATCCCATAAGATTTTTTTTATTTTTGTTTATAATTTTTAATTTTCCAGTATATAATAAAAATAATATAAATAAAGTTGTAGATAATTTAAATTGCTATAAATGTGTGAGTAATAACTTTTTTTCTAAGGTGCTAGTTTACGACACAGCAAGAAAACCTTTTTTCATATATTTAAATTGTTTTTTTTTTATAAAAAAAACAAGCGTCTGTGTTTTCGCTGAAGTATGACGTAGACGTCTTCAAAAGAAGAGTGAATAGGCTTCTCCTAAGTTAATGAGGGGGACTATAACCCTTCACATTGTGAGAGGAGACCCGACATGGGTAGGTGAAGAGTTATGGGTCACCATGATGTGTTTAAGACCAGATAGACCTTAAAAAATCAACCAAACCAAAACTCTATTAGGGTACGTTGTTTGTAGAGACGTGTCGACTGTGACTTTGGTAGACTAGTCGTAGTAATGTTATAAAAAATAGTATTGGTAGTAAAATAAATATTCGGCACTTTTGGCCGACTAGTTGCCGACTAATCGGCGCTTACCGTGTTGACCGACTAGCCGGCACATCTCTAGTAGTTTGGTTTCAAATCAAAGTACATGGTCATCATCCACCTTTACGGCTCCATCATCAAAGCATCTCGCTTTATACATAGCTTCAGCCCGCGACTTCGTCCGCATGGAATAGGTACTTTGGTCTAGTGCTAATTTTAACCCGCGACTTCGTTTCTGTCAAGATTTTTGTGAAACTTTAACCGCACGCAGCGGAAGCTCTCAACAGGAAAACAAAAATTTAAACATTCTTCATTAGTGCTCCGCTTCTATTGATCTTAGCGTGATGAAATATAGCCTATAGCCTTCCTCGATAAATGGGCTATCTAACATTGAAAGAATTTTTCAAATCGGACCAGTAGTTCTTAAGATTAGCGTGTTTAAGCAAACAAAGAAATAAACTATTCAGCTTAGTAATATTATTATAGACTGTATAGCGTTTATAGGCCGAGAGTTTGCATCAATTCAAAATGATTAACCAAGTCAAGCAATCTGTCAGTAGGAAGATGGGTGACCGTATTTCTTCGCCTTATTACGTCCGATCCAAAATCCAAAAGGTATAAAAATATATATTTTTTTTTATTAGGTTTCGAGGCTTAGACCGTATGGTATGTGAGTAGCTTGTTTTTTTTTTCAAATTTCTCACCAATTATCATTATAATCCAAACAGTCGACACACAAACTTGTCAAACTATCTATTGGTGAAAACTACATGAATATCCGTTTAGCAGTATTTGAGTTTATTGCGAACATACAGACATGATGAGGGGACTTAATTTTATATTATATAATGATTATTTATATGATACGGTTAAATAGTTTTATTTTAAATCGTTTTATACAAGAACTTTGAACGGTTCCGACATGAGCCAAGGGCTTTTCGAGTTGATATGTCAGCCTTAACCATTGCTACATGACAATAACCTGGACCGACGGGTTTACGTGCCCTCTGAGGCACGAAAGTGCTCATAATTTTTTTGCCACTAGTCTTACGTCCATCGTCCTACGACCACGCCCGTAATTGTTTAACTTTTCGATCACAACAGCCAGAAGACCAGAAACAGGCCAGCTATGAGCAGACTATGACCGCTTCAAAGTATACTATTATTCTCACTACTAGGTACTTGCTGAAAGAATTTCCATCACATCGTTAGACTCGAAGCTTAGTTATTATAATCTCGGAGTAACCTTTACGGGCTAAAGTATTCTAACAAATTATGAGCCGTTCGTCACGAACTCACAGTGTCACCCTATCTTTCTACTAGATTTTATTTTATGTATTGGTGGATTCAATCCGATATTGGTTTATTACTAAACAACAATTACAAAACAACAAACGGATCCTTTCTCGTAGGTTTTAGACCTGGATCAGAGCTTCCCAATCTTTTCTCAAAGACCACTTTAAAATTTGTACTGTTTTCTGTGGATTCCTTCTACCAGATTCCCAAGTCATGTTAAAAATTGTAAAAAATTATAACAAACTTCAAATTAAGTATGTACTTGCTTCAATACGCATTGAAGTTAGTTAATATTGAAAGTTTATACCCACCTGATGGCCTCCAAAATATCGTAAGGATTATTTTACGATCATAACTAGGTTTTACGTATCCTCTGAAACACAGAAACGTCAAAGAAATTTTCCCTACTAGCGCGTCCGCTGTTGCTTAATTCAATTAAAAAGATCGACGCGTGCCACTATCCCCGCTTCCATTTTTAAAGGGTAAAAATATTTTTTTGAGAGCCCTCCCATAAGCGGGAGATACCTGGCATATTGTGTATCAAATTGATTAAAAATATTGCCATGGGTCAGTAATAGACAAAAAAGTGTAACAAAGGGTTGTCAGATTTTTGAGTTTTTAAAATTTTTGTACCATCTAGTCATTCAGGGGTCACATTTAGGGGGTGTCTTGTAAGATCAACAGGTGGGACAGGGGTTAGAATAAAGGGAATTCGTGCATTATAAAAAAGGCGAAGGAAGTTTAAAAAAAAAGCTGCAACTTGAATGAGTTCTTTTTAATTACTACTTTTTTTTTACTATTATTGTAAACACAAACTTTATGTTTCTATGAAAATTAAAGAGTTGTAGCATGACCCGTCCATTTTTACCAGCAATGCTCATGAGGAGACTCTTATGCATTTGTAAGGCTATTGTTGGGTAGAAGCGGTAAATAATTGTTCCTTTTTTGTATAGCCAACCAATGTTTTTTAGTCTGGCAACCCTGCTAGTACTACCAATCGGTTGTGCCTGTCAGTACCACGGCTAATTCAATTACTACGTTTGTAATAAAACCCTCAGGCGGGGAGAATATCAAATCCCAATGATTGCTCGGTATAGATTTTGATACCCACCTACAATTAATTAGAGTTTATACTTCATTAATTTATTCGTGAAATACGAAATGTTGTACGTGGCAAGTACCTACTATGTGTTACAATAATCACGTAACACGGGTCTCTCAAGCTGAGGAGGCCTATAGGATACTCCATCATGCTGCTACTATGCGAGTTGGTGAAAGGTACATGGGCCAACACAATACAATTCCGGCTTGGACTAGAATTAACGATTCCTACCAAGCCGGAACCGACGGCCTTATGTGCCGTCGGAAGCACGGAACTGCTCATGTAATGTTTGCCACTTGTCTACTCTCGCTCTGGTCACCTATCATCCTACTAACGGCATCCCTCACATGCCACATAACAGAGGAGGCTCTGGCTAGAAGTGGGACAGTATATTTGTAATGATGATCAGTGATAATGATAAAGTAATATGCAGATAGTTTTGTGATATCACTGAATACATTTTTTAGAGACATAAAAAAAACTTAAACATTCAGTATTGAGTAATTGTTGACTGTAGATTCTTATTTTTTAAATACAATATTTCCTTCAGTTTTGTAATTCTTCTTAAGACGTCTTAACAAATCGTATTTCGTTTTTGTACAACAACGCCACGCCATCTGTTATGGAGTAGATTAGGATAACACTATTCATGGACAACACAAAATACTACATGGCTACAATACTATACTTGATACACACGGATAGTATATTTTCGAACTGTTAATCATAGCATCTAATTACATGATTATTCAACTTTTATAATTCCCTTATGAAAAACTCCATTATGGCAATTTCATGGCCTCCACGACATTTTTTCTTTATCTATCTACCAATTACCATCCATCTTACGACGCAAGGACTGTTATTTGTCATTGTCACTGTCAGTTTTTTAGGTTAGGTCTTAGTACAAAATTGTGTTTCGTTTCCTTTAGATCAAAACCTATGGGACCTAAAAAATATTACACAATATTTTACAAGGTTAATTCATAGCCTCTTTTAGATATTGCCGGTCTAACCAACAAGTTTTTATTTGAGCCAATACAGTTTACGTGTAACAATGGCATCAAAAAATGCTGAGAAACCAAAAATTATACGAGTTTTTGAAATAGATGATTATGAGAAGTTACTCAAGGGATTGAAAGTACCAGCTTGCTTGATCACCGAGTCTCATCAAATAGGTATCACTTAACTTATCATACACATCAATTTTACAATATTCCCTCTCAACTTTAATACACATCTGTTCCCATTATATTGTATTAAAATTACCGAAACAAGAATTTCTTACAATGTTATTATAAATAAATAAATATCTTTGGACTACTCACACACGGCCATCTGACCCCAACCTAAGCGTTAGCTTGTACTATGGTGATCGGATGACTTTTGATTTTGATTTGATTTTGATTTTGATTTGATTTTGATGAGGATAGTATAACTTTTGTTACTCCGTTGATCCCAGTCTTGGTTGAAATAATTGAAATTGGTTCTGCAGTTATTGAGTTTACCCATCACAAATAAACAACCAAAGTTGCGAGCTTCGATGGAATATATTTCTACTCAAAATAATACTACTAACAATAGGTACTGCAATAAGATGTATACATTAATAATATTAATAATTTACAAGGTTTATTAAAAATATTTAAAAACACATGCTTTAATTATAAATCCGTAATACAAAGAAACACACAAATTTTCATAAGCGTATTGTTAACCGTTGCGGAGTTCCTTTGTCAGGTGCCAAATCCTGATAGTATCAGGTCATACTTGACATAAGAATACATTGTTATCAGAATGAAATTTTTATGCCTCATTTCCACCTTAGTATAAGAGGAAGTGAGTCTAATTAAGTTTGCAAGATTTGACCCGTAACAAACAAATACTAGTACACACTACTAGTAACTAAATACTAGTAAACACATACTAGTATCCAAACATTCACTACAAGTCAAATAAAACCTTGTAAAAATGAAAATATGTAACAACATCCATTCTAAACGTATTGGAAGTCTGATTTTTAATTTCACTGATAGATCTGCTAAACAATTGTTCGTTTCAGCGTTTATTTGTTTGCCGTTTCTGAATTAAGATTATTTTAGCTATAAATCTTTGATCGAAGGTTACAAGAATCGAGCCCAATAAGATATGACATTTTGCTTTTAGAACACAAATAGCTTCGTAAATGTCACAAATTATAATTCTGGCGCCTCTCTCTTTCAGAAGGCTATCGATATGTGCAAACATACATAGGTACATAATTTTATCTACTGAGTGCATACATCGAAAGCGTATCTTTTAGAGCAAAGGTGAGATAGATATGAGATATCTGAGGGCATTAAGTCGTATCATTCATTAATTTTTGTGTTCGGAATAATCTTTTGATACAAACTTTGTGTGAAATGGAAATTGCTTCTATTTCAATGAACTTCTTATTAATAATATACTTAAGGTTCTGGGCCGTAAAGGTGTTAAATGCCATACTCAGAATCTATGGCGTCAACCCATTGATGGCCCACTACTGATCACCAGTCTTACATCCTGGAGAAGTCTTCACACACTGCTTCAATGAGGATTGGTGGAGCGGTTAGTGACCAGCCCACGTGTCGAAACAGTATTACGTGGCCTCCAAAGCACGGAAGCGCTTATAAAATTTTAACCACTAGGTCATTTCCTGGGGACCAGGTCCGATGTTGCTTAACTTATATGATCGCGTACAAGAAACAAGCTGCCGGCCTATGGACACTCTAAGTAGTATCACAAGTGTGTAAGCGTTAAAATTTCAGAATAGAATACCTATTTTTACAAGCTTTTATATAACTTGCAGTGTATGTTTGTATATTAGTATATTTGCTTGTTAAGTGATGCTTAAGCTTAATTAGACACACTTCCTCTTACACCACAGAGCTGACATTGTATTTAAACCTTCCGTCCTAATGACAAGGCATTTTATGATAAGGACTACATTCAGGATTGATTCCAGACACGGGAACTTCTCAATGGTTAACAATACAGTATAAAATTTTATATTTCTTCGTTTAAGGACGGTATAATTAAAGTTTGTGTTTTTAAATATTTTAATAAAACTTGTCAAGTTGTCAACTTACATAAAAAATATTAATTATTTAATAAGTATCTTGTACTCGATTACGTATAGTGTCGATTCGTACGTAACACGCAACATTGCAGCTTGTTGCTTTGTGCAATCGGTTACGTACGATCCATTGCGATACGATATATTGTATTTAAGTATCACTATATTTTATGTTTATATCACGAAAGATAAAAAAGATACTCGTGACTTTAACCGCACTTAATAATCCTTACTATACTTGGTGCAGAATTCAGATCGATTTTGCACCGAGTGTAATATTATGAATTCGAAATTAATGTCTGTTATCTTTTCTCTCTTTTCATAGTGTCTTTTCTTATACTCAGAAATATGTACATACATATATTAGTGGCGTACGTATTTATGCAAGTTTGATCTGGAATTTTTACCATACAAAGTTGTCAATTTTGCTTTCAAAATTATCAATTTAAACAAATCAGATCGAAGTTGCACAGACAATAAATACATACATAAAGAAATATTTTTAAGCCCGACATAGAGCAAATATTCTTGTTCATCACTAAAGTTCCGGGTGGGAATCGAACCCACGACCTCCGTCAGATACGTTTATAATTCTCTTCCGTACGAAACTTTTAAACAAACCAGCGAATGACAATGTCACAGTTTTGTAATCAAACTGTCAATTACTTGTTTAATACACCGATATCTTGGGTCGTAACAACTGTTCAATATCACAATACAAAAGTTTAGTAAAAAAAATAAAAAAAAATACTTATAATACTTTCAAAGTATTATTGCTACACGAATATTATTTACAGGATTTGTATGGATGAGAAAAATGGACTATAAGTACTCGTAACTATTATCGTCTCAACCTATCATGGCCCACTACTGAGCAAGGGTCTTTTATCTGAATGAGAAGGTTAAGGCCATAGTCCACCACGCTGGCTAAGTGAGGATTGGCAGACTTCTCAGACTTTTGAGTTTTCAGATAACTCCCCGGCATGCAGATTTCCTCACGGTGTATTCGTTCTCCGTTATAGCGAGTGACATTTAAATGCTTAAAACGCACATAACTCTGAAAACTCAGAATTGCGCGCCTAGGGATTCGAACCCGGACCCCCCGAGAAGGAAGCCGAATTCTTAACCACTAGGCTATCACCGCTCGTAACTATACTCGGTGTATATTCCATCTGAAATTCTTACCATAGAAAACCGTCAACTTTTTATGGAAATTCCAGATTGAATATGCACCCAGTATAGTGCTCGACAAAATAAGGAATTGAGTTAATCGGTCAAAAGCACCCCGTACAATACCCTCTCGTCTCATTCCTACCGCCAATATGTGGTATTCGTGAGAGCTACCTGACATTTATAACTTGAATAATTCTAAATGGGTTCGAATAATTGTTACAATTTTCTTATTGTAATGAATGTTGCTGAGGAACCTCCGAGACATTCCTACATTCCAAGAATTGAGATGCAGGCATTGCGCAGATTTTTGTTTTCAAGTGAAAAACTTCAGTGTCCTTGATTCGAAAATAGATGAAACGAAAAATGCTCACCAATAATACCTTAAATATACTTCATAGAGACTTAATAATGTGATTAAAAATGAGTAGATAACGTAATTTTGTATGTCACGAGTGACCTACAATGTAAAGTAATATTCGATACCTCTGTAGATCCTAGCCATTTCAAATGTAAATGGCTATTCAGCATTTGTTTATTGTTTTATTATTTATTTTATTTTAAGGAATTTGAAAATTTAAGTGGAATATAAGTGAAATGAAATCGCGTCTTGTCCTACAATAATTTAATACTTGACAGCAATCCTGATGGTTAGACGTTCTAAAATGCTCGTTGCCTCAAAGCAAATGCATTCACTCTTCTCTTGAATACGACTAAAAAGCTATTTAAAGGTGCATTTAAATTCCTCTAGTAAATGTAATTCCTAAAACTATTCTAATTTAGAAAGCAGGGCATCATTAAAAGGCGGGAGGTAGGCTTTAACCAGCATAGGTTGTGGCGTCGCTTTTATACTAGTACTACTTACTTACTTTAATTAAAAATTTTAATTTACGTTAACCCCGTTTTCCTGCGAAATTCAGATATCTAGTTAAAGTTTATTAATGAGCTCAGAAAATTATGATTTATACTAGTTTCCCGTACGATCTTATGTTAGATCTAAGATCTATAGTAGTACTAGTACCCGAGGCTTCGCCAGCGTGGTAGGTATTGATAAAAAGTAGCCATGTGTTATTCCAGATAACAATCTGTTATTGCGTCAAATTTCATGCGGATCGGTTTTGTAGATTTTGCGTATAGGAAGAACAAAAACCCATCCATCAAACTTTCACATTTAATATATTGGTAAGTTTAAAATCCTTGGAAATATATGTATTATAATCGGTGCAAGTTCGATCTGGAATTCTTCCTATACAAACTTGACCTATCCAGAGGGTTCCAGATCGAATATGCACCGAGATATCAATGACAAATTATTTTTTAATTGATTTATGGTTGAATTTCAAGTACAGACAGGATATCTAGTTTTATTAATTGGAGAGAGTTCGATCGGATGAGAAACCTAGCGTAAAATCTCAATGCCATCAATTAAAATAACGAACAGACGAGTGGCGGACTTTGATTAGGTTTTAGGAGAGTGCGATAGTTATAAATTACTAGCTGCACCCGGCGCGGGTTGCTACCCATCAACTCATCGACCATGTATCCGAATGATATAATTTTAGTAGCAAAACGTTTTGCAAACAATTCTAAACAAAGATGTTAAAGACATCAGTGTTCTATCTTCTACTGTTTCAGAGTCTATAAAGAACAAACAATCATTACTTTGTATATAGGAGTATTTTTATATACGAGTATATGCACTAATTTACATCCATCGCTTCGTCTGCGTAGTATTTTGATACTAATCGTTTTTATTATTTAAAAAACGACTCCAAATGCCTTCGACAAGTCAATGAGAACGTCATCAATGTCGTAGCCAATTAAGTACGTATTATAAGGAATAACTCAAAAACTACTCGTCAGATGTCCTTTAAAATACCATCATAATTAGTAACAAAATAACAACAATAACAGACGACCAAGTAGTAGCTTTCGAATAAAAGAATTATCAAAATCTGTACACTCAACAAAAAGTAAATAATTAACAAAAAATTTGAAAAAACTTACGACTTTCAAAATTACTCGTCCAATATCGCTCAAAATTACATTAAACTACATATCTTTCAAAGAAAAAAGAATAATTAAAATCGATTTTAATGGTTAAAAATATTATTGATTTTATGTTAAAGAACCAACTCAAATTGTAGCTATCGGTAAATACTTTCAAGTACTAACTGAAGTGTTAATATTATTAAATAGTTATTGTTGAATTAGTAGTATAGTAGTTAACGCGGTTTTTAACTACTTCTCAACGATGTGACTAGTTGCGTGATAAACTAACTAGTTTACCTAGACCGTTGGGTGGAACGACCTAAATTTAGTCATACATATTCGATTATTGCCTTGTTAACGATAGATAGCTCTTAACAAGCATTCACGGATTTTTTTTGAGTAAATGAAATTTCCATTGATTTTCCACCGTTTCTATGGTAAAAGAATACTGTATCTTTGCGCAAATGCAGTCGTAATTGTTTGTACAATTTCAAATTGTATGATTTCAAAATATTCTTTTTGTTAATAATTTTGTACGATATAAGATAGAAGGACATCCCGATAAAGAACAAGTATAATATGCTTGGTGCAAATTCGGTCTAAATTTCCATATAAAATCGACAAGGTTATATGGAAAAAATCCAAATGGCATTTGCACCGAGGTATAGATAGATACACACACATTTTGGATTACATTCAGTGATATACATATGTATATACTTTTATTATTTGGTAGCATAATTTAATGTGTAAAAAAAACAAAATATTGTGTTAGTTTCTAAACATAATTACGACGTCCTTACACATATTACAAGAAACATTAACTGGCGTCTCTTTTTTCGTAAAAAAAATAAGATGTTTCTGAATATTGAGTCCAGAATTCGATCCTACGCAAGTCCGCTAGAGGTATAAGGGTACGCTCAACCTGAATACGTTTCAATGTGATTTTTAACATTTAACAAGTTTATCTGATGATAAGTGGCGATACATTGCCATCCAAGACTACAGTATTGGATGGCAAAGCGCACTAAGTAAAAGACTATACATAAAGATGCTCCTAATTTGAAGACGTTTACATTATTATTTAACGGAAAAACCAACGTTGGGAACATGTGCCAGACCTTGTATACTGGAATCACACATGGGCAACTTTTTAACAACAGCAAAGCAGACGGGATATTTAGTAGAGAAAAAATCACCAGAAGCATGTCTATTTACAAGCTTTTATTTAACTTTTAGCGTATGTCTGTATGTTTATATATTTGTTTGTTTAGTCTTCGGGTCAAATATACATAGTAAACTTAAATAGACCCACTTCCTCTTACCCTACGGAGTTGAAATTTTGCATAAGCCTTCAGTCCCAATGATAATTCATTTTTATAATAAGCATGACTTGATGTTACGTTTAGGATTGGCTCCAGACAAGGGAACTCCTCAATGGATTACGGGATACAATAATATTATTTTCATTATCAATATTTAAAAAATAGCAATATGCAGGTTTGCTTTGTTATCGATATAGAGACCAAAACATTTTTTTTGGATTTTTTGTCTGTCTATCTGTTCGAGCTTCATGCAAAAACCACTGGAGAGATTTAAATAAAATTTGGCATAATCGAAGATTAAAACCGGAGAATGGATATAGAACAGGTTTTATAACAGGAAATGTCAAATAGTTACCACAGGATAACAGGTTTATATTAGTATGGCAACTCCGAAACCAATGGACCAATTTAGAAAAAATTTTACATGACCACTTTAAACAATTGTGCATGTTATATGACGAGAAGGATTATTGGATAGTACTCCTATCTTCTTCCGAAGCGAAGCGAGGTCAATTTCTAGTATTTTAAGAAACCTTGTCACCCATTTATTTACGACAAATACATTAAAGTATTGAGTGAGCGCGTAATTGGCATAACAGGGATTATTTATATAAATATGATACAATTTTGTATCCAAAATGAACGTGGCCTAATATTACCTATTAGCGACCCTGTTAGTTTATAGGAATGTGTAGATGTAACCCTGTATAGATTTTTATCTTTTTTTTGTTTATAAAATTGTTATATAAAAATACTAATATAATACAAATTTTTGTTTATAAAAATTGTTATATAAAAATACTAAGTTTTGTCGTGACTACATCGGCGTTAAACAGTTTTTAACTTCTATTTACAGTCCCAGCTCTTAATTTTATGTTTGATGATGACGAAATTATATTTCTTGTAAGGAGCCCTTCAATACTTTTTTTACAGTAGAATTTGTGCATTGAAAATTGGTTTAGTGGCTTAGGCGTAAAAGCGTTGCACAGACTGACAGAGTTACTTTCATATTCATAATATTAGTACGGATAATAATATCAACTAATCAATAGCGTACGTCACGTAAGTTGGTTTAGTCAAGGCTTAGACGTAGTTTAGACTAATCTTGATTTAATCGGAAATGATAATGTAGTTAAAATAAAATAACAATTTAAAAAATAAATACGGTTTAGCTTGAAATTGCTATAAACAATAAAAGTACGTTGGGTCTTTCAACCCAAGCGACGCATTAATAATAATAAATATCTAATAAATATCTTTGGACAACTCACACAAGGCCATCTGACCCCAAACTAAGCGTTAGCTTGTACTATGGTGATCAGACAACTGATAAACATACATATATACTTTTA
>DWJZ01006170.1:0-13295 GCA_018249125.1 Asbolis capucinus
TTTTACCATTGAGAGCTTCCGCTGCACGCACTGCGCAAACGGTTAAAGTTTCGCAAAAATCATGTGTGACAAAAAAAGTCGCAGGTTAGCCCAAAGTAACTATTCCACGCAAACAAAGTCGCGGGCGGAAGCTAGTACTAAGATATGGTTGGTTATGGATGAAACATCCATCCATTCTCATAAACTTTCGCATTTATGATGGATGGATCCATCATCCATCCTTAAAAACTTACACATTTGTAATATTAGTAGGGTGATGGGCACGTTTTTATCGCCCAAAGATAGATTATTTATACTCCAAGTTTACTATGTGCCTGTACTAATGTAATTAATTTGTTTACTTTGCAACCGTACTGTAATTTTATACGCAAGTATATCAGTATCTGTTTAAACTCATTTAATGTTTATGTAACAATACAAATATAACGAGTTACACTTATGTTTGCGACTATCCTTGAAAGTTGTCTGTTGTCACTTTCCAGTCGTGACTCACGGCCGACAACCGCCAGCCTTTGTGACTTCATGTACCAAGTTTGTCGTGCTGTTCGGGATCTGGGGACTGCGAAAACTGTAACCCTTAAGGACAAGGCTTTAAGGGCTAAATTGTAATAGGATTCTAGTCGTTCATCCGCAAATATTAACTTATTTGATAGGCTTTTCTCTGTCAGCGGTCCCATATTCATACTTTCATTAAATTACATAATAGGGATGTAGAAAAATTGCTTTCCGGATTCTACATCCTACTGATATTATAAATGAGAAAGTTTGTGAGGATGGATAGATGGACTGACGGATGGATGTTTGTTACTCCTTCGCGCAAAAAGTACTGAACGGATCGGAATGAAATTTGGCACAGAGACACAGGATTATGTTACGGGTACTCACGATATGATTTTCGCGCCGATATTTCGACCCAGTTGCAGGTTGAACTTTGTTCAGTCGGAACCAGGAACTGAACTGAGCTCAGCTGGGACCATGCAACTGGGTCGAATAATCGGCGTGAAAAACATATTGTGAGTGCCCGTAATATATCATAATGTACACAGTCCAGGATGAGTCGAGTTTAAAATTATATAGACATAGGGTACTTTTTATCATCATACCATGAAGACGGGGCCGTGGGCGAAAACTAGTCTTAATCCTCTATCTATTGTAATCGAAAACATCTAAGATTCTAATGGAGATTGGTTTCCATAGATATAGATTTTCAATTATGAGAAATTTGATACGGTTTCTAAGAAATTTCGAACCGATTTTATGTTACCGTTATTTTTTAAATTTATCTATGTAAGTTTAGTAATATTAAAAGACATTTGGTATCTTTTATTAGAACAAGTTTGAGAGCAGTTGAGAAATATCTTTATATTGTACAATTACACATATTTTAACCGCTTGAGGCCCAAACACGCTTGTAAGTATTCGGTAGAGTTAGGAACAGCGTGCGAGTAAAGCGGCCGCCCTATTAGCGAAAATTTGCAAACAGCAAGCAGGCAGCAAACGATCGGCAATAACAGCACTAAATAAATAAATAAAAATAAATATCCTTGGACATCTCAACACGGCCTTCTGACCCCAAATTAAGCGTTAGCTTGTATTATGGTGATCAGGCAACTGATAAACATACATATATACTTTTAAATACTAAAAATAGATATTTTTATTACACAACCAGACACACAGAACAAACATTCCTGCTCGTCACAGAAAAGTTTGACCTGGTTGGGAATCGAACCCACGCCCTCCGGTGAAGTAGTCAGGTTCACTAACCACTAGACCAACCGGCCTGTCAAGCACTGACTATTATTATGTGTCAAAAAATATATTATGATGTACAACAATCCGGGTTGAAGAAGTATAATGGAAGTTCTACGCCTCAGCCCTGTAACAATCCGTCCTGAGTAACAAGTCTTTGAAGGGTTGAAGCCAATCTCTATTTTGTAACTTTGTACCAACTTGGCGATCGATAAAAGCAATTTAGATCACACCAAAAGCTGTTCGTCATCCAAAGCAGGAGGCTATCAAACTTTTATAATCAGCGCTTCCATCGCGAGGTACGCAAAATAAGAGTTTTGCGTAAATAATTTCGATTGCAATTCTATATTTGACTTCATAATCATATTTGGTCATATTGCAGATGAAACTCAAACATCGGGTGGTAAGGTTCGATTTTGTTCGGCGGGTCAGTCGAAATCTGTAAAGTACTTAATGTTTTCAATTCTGTATAATCGGTTTAGAATTTCCAGTCCCACGCCCGTAATTGGATTGGAGCAAGTTGGCCGTTGAGGGTGAATTTTTCAGCGGACTTAGCACCGCAGCTTACGACGAGTGAAATATGTATATTTAGTTGTTCTACGATCTGTTTATTTAATGCCGACATTATTTTCGTTATTTTATGCTCTTTCAGGGAAATTTTTAATTTGGTCAAGAGTTTATTGAACTCCTAAATGGGAGTTGCATTTTATTTAAAGAATAAAATTAGCTAATCTAGCCGTTATCGATAAATTTTTTGGCCTCTGTTTCTTCTTTTTGTGATGAATCTTTTATTATTCTCTCACGTACTCCCCCCGCTATAATAGAACACTCATAGGGAACTTCCTAAAAATGTCATGTTTCATGGTCAAGGCTTCAGATTCCGAAGTGATCGTCTGTCAGTAATCGTTCGCTTAATATGAAATAGGTATATTAACTTGGTTCTTATATTATATATTAGTAGGTTCTTATATTATATATTACTATTATATATAGTATATTCTTGGGTTTAAAATGATATAGTTCTGATTAGTTTCTTGAGATTTGAAATAAACGGTGAGTTTTGATTATGAATGAAAATAACACAGATTTTTAATTTTAGGAATTAACTGTGTACAAAGAGTTAATTCTCAACATTAAAAATTTGAGAATTTGTGCATTACTTGTGACTAGGTACTACATATACATTCTCGTAAATACCTATATCAACATGGAACACCTCTTTTAATATAAAAAGCAATTTCATTCCCGTTTACAAGGAATTCAGAGAACACACGTACGGAAGAATTTTACAATGTACCTGAACAACATATTAAACATTATTCTTAAAGCAAGAGCACCTACCATGTAATTCACACGTCATTGATACGCCTTCCGTCGACATACTTCCACAGCTTTTTATAAACTCGCGCACACTTCGTAGGTCTTTTATTATTGAAAAGGGGCGCAGATGTTGAAAACCTTTTACCATCTTTCACCTATAGCGTCTCGTAGGGAGGTAACGTGTAGGGTGAACAAAAACGGTGCAACATGTCTAGCCTCGTCGACGATTAAATTCGCGCCAGTCACTTTGATTTATCCAGCTATTACGAGCCGCTCTGTCAAATTTGTTTCTTCTTGAGCACTTCCTTGTTATACCTGCTTCCTTGTTGTGCGTGTGATTGTCAATTGAGTTGAGTGTTCTGCTAATATAAACACGAAAGTTTGAGAGGACGTATGGTACTATACTATCAAACAGATTGGAATGAAATTTGGCACTGAGATAGATTAACCTACTAATATTATAAATGGGATAGTGAGAACACGGATCGTTGAGTTTTTTGGAATATCAATGTTTTTCTTTCTGTTCTATGTTCAATAAAATCTTTGATATAGAGTTTGGTTTCAATTATAAACTGGCTTAAAAATATACTCGATGGCTGGTAAACTCGATAAAGTTGATTTGTATTGTTTCAATGTATCATTGTAATCTTCATCAGTTATAACCTGATCCTAGATTTGGTCATATAATCGTATAGTAACTAATAATGCGTCGTAAAGAAAAATGAACGTGTTTCTACAGTCTGAATCCGTCGGTGTCTGCACAATTTGTATTGTTAATTTATTTTCTGGTTTTATTTTCATCAATCTCGGTAAACGAACTTGCATTCAGATTCCACACCACTGAGCTTTGTGCTTTGATAGTTGAATTTAAATGGCACTTTTATGTAAAGTAGCTTTCTTCAGCCTTTGTTACAGTATTTATCTTCGCTTCATTATAAATGTGGTTGTGTTGAAAAAGATAGATTGCAAGACTTTTTTTAATGTTTTCTTGGGTTAATTTCTTATTGTTTTCTTTTATGTGAATGTGTATTTTTATATTGAACCGATAAATGCTATTTAGATAATCTTTTGCCTACTTATGTGCAAGAGTTTCTTATTGGCTACTAACCATTAATAGCATACTATTAAACGGTTTTGATTGCGTTGGGATATGCTGTTTGGAATGTGCTTATTCTACTGTGCTTACGTATTTATAGATAAATTGCTCTTTACTACAGAATGTGTATAAACATTCTGTTCTTAGGATTAAAGTAACCATTACTACTGCGACTGTGGTAGACAGACTTCACGTTGGATTCATTGCTTTTATGGTAACCTATCTCTCAGGTTCATTGTTGTAGCTGGTGTTTTAACATTTGCAACCTTTGTAACGCACATATTTATGTAATATATATGTAAGTAGATACATAAATTGGTTTGGAATTTCAATGGTTAGTCCGCATTGTTTTGAACGCTTTGTTGTGGCTATTAAACAAACAGCTATCGTTGTAGTGACGTCTGATCAGTTTAAGGCACCGTCATCAGTACTGCGGAATGATCTAGCTGGTAGCGCGCTATAAATGGTATAATTTTATCGTAATAGGACATCTGGGTGGCTGAGGTGACGGCGCATTGTACAATACGCTATCGCGGCCCGAGAGTGGCCATCGCAGTTCAAAGTACGTCGTTACTATTACTGGGTCATACTCGTGGTGCCCTGGTACTTTAATGTGACGCAACTTGCAGTTTAAATGCTTCTTAGTACAAATTGGACTTTTATTTTGAATTTTTTGAGGCAATATTAACGGATTAAAACTACCAAGGGATCTTAAAATCTTTTTCCCTTCGCTATGGTAAACCAGTACAATTTTTACCACGAAATTCAAGTAATATCTTGTCGACTAAATAATGTTTATCAGTTGTTACAATGGCTACCTTACACTCTACAGTTGGTTCCTGGAGATACTATGTTCAGTTCAATACTTCAACTGTTTAGTTTTTACTGAGGAACACACGAGACACAAACAAAAGCCTGAACGCTTAATATTTCGCAAATGGTAAATGCACACACGGTCTTTTCAGGCTTTAACCCATGGTAGCTTACTACTGAGCACGGGTTTCTCCTTTTACTGAGGATGCCTAGTGTATACTCCACCACGCTGCTCCAATGCGGATTGGTGAAGGCGTTAGTGACCAACGGAAGGTTTTATGCCACCCAAAGTCCTTCGACATGGCTTAAGAATTACTATCTAACGACAGTAACCGAGACAGACGGCTTTACGTGCCCTCCGAAGCACGGAAGCGTTCATGAAATTGTTGCCACTAGCGGTCACCCATCCTCCTCCCGACCACGGCTCCTGTTGCTAAACGTTTTCAATAGCTTACAATCGAAACATGCCGCACAGCTATGAACATCTAGTAGCTAGCTCCGTGTAAATGTGAGTAGAAAAAAAGTCAAGTTTCGTACTTATTCCTGTTACCATAAATTTATTGAAGCGATGGCGTATTTTTTGGTATGAAAAACGTAAGAACTTTGAATAAATTTTTCATATCTCACAGCGTTTTAATGTTACAAATATTATCATATATTATATAGATAAATATTGAAAGTAAAAAAAAAAGACAAACTAAGACAAAATATCCATCACATTACAGTCGTCAGTTATAGAGTACATCAGTGAATATATATATATATATATATATATCTTGGCAATTTAGTATCATTTCAACAGAAGAGTATCCAATACGTGGAAAACATACTGGAGCATGATAGAAATATTTAAAAGTAACTTACCACTTTTGTTAAAGACTAAAACCATGGAGACATGTATCATACCATGGCACATGCTTGCCAAACACGGACAAACACTAAACAACTGCTCAAAAAAATTGGAAGAACACAAAGAAATCTGGAAAGAAGTTATTTGGGGATAAAACTCAAAGACCAAGTTAAAAATTCAAAAATTAGGCAACTTACTAAAGGTAGAGACATTACTAAATACATATTACGCGCGAAGTGAAAGTGGGCACATACAAAGAACTAAAGACGATAGATGGACAAAAACTATTACCAACTGGATTCCCATGGAAAATAGGAGGAAGAGGGGAAGACCTTACATACGCTGGGACGATGACATTGTCAAAGTAGCAAAGTAGTGGAGAGAATTGGAGGAGTCTTTTACCGCCATGGGCGGTCCTTATGACTATCGACAATTGACATCTATCTCATATAGATGTCATATAGATATCATCTACAATCGAAATAATGTATAATAATAATTTAATACATATATATATATAATATATAATAATAATATGATGAATTAGGTACTAAAGGACTTTAAATTGAAAATAATAAATATTGTAAAGACATAAGAAATAATAAAAACTTATTTATTTTATAGTTCTATTATTTTAATCAACCTACCTATTATAATATTTAATGCATATTATTGGTAAACAGTACGCGTAACTATGTCGAATCTATATATTATGGATGTTAACAGACATTTGAAACTCAGCGTATGTATGTGTGTACAGTGTATGTCCACTCCGTGCAAATTCGATATGGAATGTTTAATAACAAACGATTGCACAGCCACCCGGGACAAACAGGAAAATTAAACTTTTTGCTGTTTTATTAGTTGCTAACTCTTTTGAACCATTACAATTTTAAAAACTTTTACTTGTAAATCATGCTATTTAATGATATTTAAACGATAATCAATAAATTATAAAAGTAGAAAATAAAATACCTCAATAGGTTAAAAAGTTGTTAACTCCTTCATAAAATTAAGGATGTCAGAGTATGAATTTGTGAATTATGTATGTGGTAATTTTTTTGACTATATTTGTATGTAGTTTGTACTTGTTCTTTGAGCAAGACTTCGTTTAAGAACTAATTTTCAAAAAATCAATGAATAGTTTAGTGGAAACAACCTCATCTATGTCAGTTGGTGAAAACTTTACAAAATATTTTTTATGGTTTACTTACATTTATTCCAGATCGAAGTTGCACCAAGTATACATAGTTTTCTTTATATTATATTGTTTCCTTTTACATAGTTTGTCTCAGACACTGTTAGACATAGGAAGATGTCGAAAGCCAATAAATAAAAAGAGACCTAAATATAGGCAAGTTCCATATTTCACGTATTTTTCGATTTACTCGAATTAAAAAAAGTAAGGCAGTTCATATGAATTTGCCTACCAGATTTTACCATATGATTGTTCTATTCATCATTTTATTTCATGATCCAACATGCTGCCCGCATTTTTTTTATTAATAAAAAAATGACTTTATTTATAAATTAAAACAATCTGTTAAACCTCAAAAATCTGTTGAAACTGTAAAATTTGGATAAAAATAAAGAGAAAACACCAAACATTTATTTATATAATTCATTTATTTAAATTGTATAGTATTCACATTGTCGCTACGAGTTTCAAGACGTGAAACACCAGCTTTACATACAAAAATGAGAACACAACATTTCACAAAGTAACTAGGTATAAAGAGAAATGCAGCGGTCCACGAAAGCTATAATAATAGTAACTACGGCGTCTGCTACACGTACTGTGATACGCAACTGAGACTTACAACGTGTACTTGGCAGTGTGCTAGGGACTCGGCGACATCCTAATACTGGCACAGCCTAACAACTCTCATACAGGACCAACCGACTGATAGACTGACGAATCGAGTTTGCCGCGGGGAGATTAGGCAGCTGTCATACTAGCATCTTTACGAAAGATGACATACAGTCGGACAAAAATTTCGTACATTCAACTGATAAGAATATGATAGTGACCTTATCCTTACCCGCGCTAAAACGAATATTTTATAATATTACTCTTCGGTACAATTCAATGTCTAGAAAGGTATTCCAACATCGAACGCTGGACCATTGTACGAGCTTCTAACTGTGATGCTGCTCAGCGCCAAGTCGATAGCCCATGCGCGAGGGAGCAGCAGCCGATGACAGTATTACAAAACAATAATCTGAACTATGATACCGTAAGCTATCACAATCGATGCCCCCTACCTTATTTCCTATCGACTAAATATCGATTTACTCGTCGCAGATAGAACACGCTTTGCCGCGATTATTTGAAACTGAATGACAGATGACATTGACCTTCCGATTCGTTCAGCATCCGACAACAAAAATCGACACTTCATTCGATAGGAAACCCGGTAGGGATATGACAGGCTGAATTGTATTGACTTGTCTCAGCCCTCACGTATTCTTCGTAAAATAACACAAGATATACAATAATTGACTAAATACCTTAAACCGCTAGTCGGGTAAAAAAATAATCTAACGTCATTGTAATTGCGCCCGCATCACGAGACAACCGGACACGATACAACATTAAACTATTGAGCATAACAATAAACGAAAGGCAGTCAACTTAATACGAATAGCCAATATTTTAAAATGCTACTTTGAGTATAGTGAGATATTGTCAAAGAATAAAATTATTACAGAGGTTCACACTCGCGGTACTATAGGGCAACTCACCATATATGATAAAAATAATATCATGCTCTATGGTTAATATTATGCTGTAGTATCTCCACAAAAAACAACTTCTTATATAAAACATCGTAAAAACCGTATAAAAGCATTGATTTTCTTTGCGTAAAGTCCCGGCCAAGCGTTACTTATGGAACAGAACGCTGGCCCTAAAACGCTTTTTAGGGCCGCGACTAATTATGTTTCTCGTAATACGTAACAATTGCAAAAGATGTCGCTACTATCAGTTTTATCATCATGTATAATTTGCGGACGTATTCAAATCGCAGCATATAAATATTTGGGAGACATGAAACATACTAAAGTACATAAGGCCCATGTAGCAACCGAGAGTTAACAATTTATAATATCTTTTAGCATTACATATCATAATGTATGTTAAATTCAATATAACTGCAGCTGTTTATAAAGACATGCAAATTACTTTTTGTAATATTTCACACTCTCGGTTCTTACATCCAAAATACACTATATGTTACTATTAGAACATTTTTTTTACTTACCTAAATTATAATTTATCTAAAGAATATAATAGGTATAAATAAATTCTTCGAAATTCACAACATGCGTAATTTAATTTTCAAAATAATATGTATTGCCTAATTGAACATAAAATTAATTAGATATCAAATAAATTCTTTAATAGATTTCTTATAAATTTGTGCTCTTTACTGGAATCGAATATAAGACCATCAAAAATGAAACGCACATGCAATCTGCGGAAGTCTCAGTAAAACATACATTATGTATCCGCTCTTAGATAAAGTTACATAACATGATTATAAAAATTTACGAGGTTTAAAATTAAAACTGTTTATAGCAAATAAAGTAAAAAAATTATTGAGTTCAATACGGATAACGATATCGTGTATTCCAGGCCGAACGTAACCCATTTAGCAAAGATCCAATCAATACATTTTATTATAACTCCATTAAATCTACTTGGCAACATCATACAACATGGATCCGCCGTCACAATATAATCTAAATTTGTGCATATTAACGAACAAAATGAATCATGTCTGCCAAATATATTATGAATATTTTTCCATTATTTTCGCTATAAAACCGCGAGTGCGTCCCAACATAACATACTTGTATAATCCATACATTGTTATGTAAATACATTCATAAACGAAAAAAATCACTACAAACTAATCGAAAATAAAATGCAACGTCGATTATACACAGATAATAGGCCTTTGTATAATTTTACAAATATAAAAGGAAGACAAAATAAGTGATTGAAATGTATAATTTCACGTCAAACATATTGCACCTACGAGGGTAGATTATGGACTATTGCGACTGTACTATTACACCAATGACTCCCTAATGCACTGATATGTTTGACAAATATTATAAACCTTAAACAAAAGGAACCGTTACGTAGTTAAGTAGTTAAAATAAATGTCAGATTACGAAAAAAACTGTACTTCATAAGAACTACACAATATATTGTAATTCATACAGAACTGTCTGAATATGAGTTGAACAAGTGCGTTAATATATGCGCGTACGCATCCCAACTCGATTCTTATATACGCATCACGACATCTATACTATATCCACCAAAAAGTCGCATAGCTTAGCTCCTTAACTAGCTTAGAAGGCCTTGTAAACTATCTACCCTTACATCCTTTAAGAATTCCGATTATAAGGTCACCATTTCGTTACGAAAACGTCATATATATCACTTGAGAGAAATTAACTAATTACACGAAGAAACTTATAAGTCGAATCATAAAATTATAATAAAAAAATGACATTTGATTTTGTAGAAAATCGTTAAGCTTAATCACACACATTAATAGTTCGTTTAGTCTACGATTTCGAGAGAGAATTTTTTTCACTTATAATTATATTTAAAAAAAATTAAAAATTGTCGACACCAGCTTCGGTTACTTGAGCATATTCCGAAAGCTAACAATAACATGTTCGACGTGTGACGATTCAGTTAAAATCTCGGTATCACTCGTTGCAAGATTCTACGAATTCGTACGCAGCGCATGCATTGATATAGAAAAAATTCAACTCTCGAAACATTTACAAGTCGTTTTCGGTAAAATGATCAAAGTTATCCCTTAAACAGTGGTCGAGGTTCCTAAACACTAAACCAGACTTAGTAGGCACTAACACCGACACGATCGACTCATTAAACGTCCTTACGTTTACATTACATGTATAATACATAGAAAACATGAAAACACGTCAGGTTTACGCACAATTCCACTAGATGTCTACGCTTGTAGTCTTTATTTTATTTACTGAGATCAATTTTGCCGCTATGCACTACGTTTGGATGGACGCTCGCCGCCAAGCGATTGTTTTTGAACCCTCCCCCACTGCCTTAATGTCGATGTTCGTATAACACGAAGGACTTTAGGAACATTAGGGTTATCATTGGGGGCTGATACGTACTTGATTTTGTTCAATGGACACAGTTATCGTGGTCGGTTTCGTATATACTGCGGCGATTGGAGAAAATCAATTACAATTACATCATTACACACGAGCAATCACACAAAGGAAATTATTGCTTGAAATAAAAATTGTCGTTGAAATTTTTTAAAATTTCATCATTCGTAGTCGCGGAGGTAAAAAATTGGTACAGAAATTGTACTATACATGTAAATATCCTAGTATAACATTAAATACACGCTAACTTTCAAGCAATTATTCACCAATAGCGAATAGTCCTTGTAAAAATCGCAATAAGGCAGTGGACTGAGGTAAATTTGATCACATAAACACCACAACACTACGGAAGAGTCTACACATTGAAGGTATCACACAAATCGGTTATTTTTATTTTTGTTCACATCTTCTTGGTTGTACTTAAGTATTATCCACAGTCTTAACGTCTGAATTGCTTCGTAATTGAGCTTGTTCAAATAATTGTTCTAAGAAGACAGCAGATCAGCAGCATTATACAGGGTCCTTAATACTGTCCTAATTCAAGGTCTTCCTCGATAATTGTAATAAAACATTAATTTTCACTCTTGTTGCATATTTGGTAATTGATTTTAGTGATTTATTAAGTATAGATAGATTATTAGTATTCCAATCAATACGTGCAGAACGCTTTGATGGATATGAATGGATGGTTAACTGGATAGTTAACCACTTCTTGGTGTTTCTGATTATATCTGTCTTCCAAAGCTTCATATTAAGTCTCTTTTATGCATACCACAATGCAACAGTTTTATATTTTCGAGGTTGCCTTGAATGAAAAGTATAGGTCCTAGAATGGCACCTTGGTGTACGCCATCTGCAATGAGCTGAGACCGTTCGTTTTTGGGCAGTGATGTGATGTGTTGCGGGGTAATGTGGTAGGCTGGTCAGACGAGGTGGTCGCGGTCATCGAGCGAGGCGTCCGAGTCCCGGTCGCGCCTCAGTTCGTGTTCTAGATCGAGGGAGCGCCGCTCGAGCTCGAGCCGCGCGCCGCCCGCGACACCCGCGCGCCGCGGCGCCTCTAGGGATGATACCTACAAAAATACCACAATATTCATGTATAAAACTTTCCATAATGCTTTTTGTTATTATCTGTATAAAAGTCATAGTAGTGTTTCAATTTTGGGTTTACAAACGCTAGTTACTATATTTGGAATACGTAGATCACACTAAAAATTTTGTATAATTTAAAAAAAACAACATGTTATAACCAAAATATTATGTTTATTGCTTTTCAAACTACTCTCCTTTGTATGTTAAACATGTTTTCATGCGATCGAACCATTTTTTAAAACAGGAGAGCCACAGATCAGGAGGCATGTTATTTAATCCTTATATTGAATGCTGTCACTGCCTCCTCGGAGTTGGTAAAAGTGGAACCTCTCACTAAATCTTTGATTTTGGGGAATCACAGGGTGCTAGGTCGGGGCTATGTGCAGGATGAGTAACAAGGTGTACTTTCTCGGAAACTAAAAATGACTTTTTGGGCGTCTTTCGCGAACTTTTTGTAACACCCTGAGTAAACAATTGGTAGAATACCACTCAGCGTTAACACTGTTTTAATCTTCAATTGGAATTGTGCAGATGGGATCCGTGGCTGAGAAGAAAAAAGCTATCATTATTTTACCAGCGTTTCTCGCCTGTCTCACTTTTGTTAGCCTGTTCTCATTTTGAAACACCCATTTATAAGAGTGCTGTTTTTTTCTCGGGTTTAAAACAATAAATCCACTTTTCGTCTTCTGTTACAATATCATAAACATCATTAGAATGTCCGTGGTCCTATATCAGTAGCATCTGTGAGCACCATTATAAGTGAGCCCGCTTCTGCTCCGCTGTCAGTTCATGAGGGATTCAACGACAACAAAGTTTCCGAACTTTTAATTCATTGTGTTAAATTCTGAATTTGGCTCATACCAATCCCCAATAGCCCTCCAATTGTCTCATAGGTAATCCGCGGGTTTTCTTCAATTAGCCGCTCAACAGTAGCGACATTATTTTCGTTGACGGAAGTTGAAGGCCCTCCTTCATGAAATTCGTCATGTAAAGAAACCCGACCTCTCTCAAATTCAGCAAACCATCTCCTCACGGTGTTCAAACAAAGTGCTTCTCTCCCCAAAGCATTTTGAAGACAAATTATTTCCCGCCAATTTTTTTTTTATTACCAAGGTTAATGTTTTAAAAAATATAACATTCGAAATTCAAATAGTTTTGATTAGCTAGAAGTGCAAAACTTTTAGTGTGCCCCATGTA
>DWJZ01006171.1:0-13295 GCA_018249125.1 Asbolis capucinus
CCACCGAATATAAATATAGATATAACCCGAATATATATATGTACATATGTAAACAGAACAATATCTGTTTAACAGCTACCAACCTAATATCGACTGCGTAACCTGATAATGAATTCCTAATTCACCCTAATATACACAGTTTAGTCATTTTTTATTGCAATACATAGCAAAATATATGTTTGTATATCTGGCTGGCTGGCATCAATAAACAGTTAGACACCGCATCACGGGTAATGATAAATTCTCCATGTGATGATAGAAATCTATCTTGTATATATCTTAAGATTGTATTAGCAACAGCGGCAGCGGCCAGCCACCGGCCGGAGCGGCGCTGGGAGCAGTGCGGTCACCTCGCGATATGTTATCTGTCGACAGTCTCCGCTCCCGACCGGTGACTGACGTCTCTATCACCGCGGAGGAAGGTTCATGTTCCCGTGCCTCTGTGCCGCTGTTATCTCACTATGGCCTTATCTAAATTAGAAGTAATTAAATACAGTGGCCACCAGTCCGGCGATGACATCGGACTAACTCATTCCAGGACATCGGTAGGGTTAGGACAGGATTTAGTTCGACCATAATCTTGGAAAACAACATCCTCCTCTGTTAGCTACCTCTTGAACTCCGCACTGTGTACATAGGTACATCGGCTACTCCTGATTGGTCAAACTCCATCTCTCTACACGCTTCTGCCTTATTCTTCTCGCCATAGCGCGCTTCCTAGGACAGTGTTGCCTACTTTTGTCAAAATGTCACTGTGTTACAATAACTTCTAACACATTTGCGTCCTCTTTCATCATGTGTACCGGGAAGGACTGGAATAAGTTGCCAGCGTCAGTTTTTCCATTCGATTACAATGTGTCTTCATGTCAATAGTGAATAGGCTATTGGTAAATTAGTGCTGTTCACCATCTAAGACCACATCGCGCGCCGCTTACTATCAGGTGGTATAGTGCTTAAGCACTAATCTATAGAAAGTAACAAAAAACGGAGATAACGAATAGACAGCTGATACAAGCCCTAGCAAACAATTTATATGTGAAGACAGTTAAGTAGGTAGTGCGTGGAAAGTTGAAGTCGTCTGTCAATATCTAAATGACAAGGATGCATGGAAATGATCCGCTCTGCTCCCAGTTCCAATCGGGCTAGTAATAATTCTGTAATACATTGTAATCTTGTTATTAAAAAGAGTACCGGAGTTTTTTTCCGCCGGCTGTTTTTTCCTTCCGGCCTACACTAGCGTACATAGTCCTAAGTTAGTATTATTTATAAAGCCGATGACAGATAGGTATTAAGTAGGAACTTTGTATTGTAGAATTTTGACTTTCGTTAAGTGAGCTTTTGGTTCCTAAGACGAAATAAACAGTTTTCATTTCATATATAATTCTACTGTACGTGTGTGTCACTGATCTCATCCTAAACGGCTAGATTTGAATGATTTTTTTGTAAACGTTTGGGTGGCGCCCTGGATGGTTCAGATTCACAAATCAACCCGGCAAATGGCGCTGTACTCGGTATATAGGTTATTTATTTATACTAAAACTAAATGGCTTATTTTGGTTTTCAAATATTTGTGGAAGTACAGGGGAGGTAAAAAAAAATAGTCTTGCGGCACGAAGCACAACGGGTAAGTAAGACTAAATGAATTTCCAATGAAAATTCATTGGCTATTTCAAAGAAAAATTCATTTATGTATCTCAAAAATCATATAAGAAAATATTGAATAATTGTATATTAATAAGAAATACGCAATGATATTTTAAATTGAGCTTAAAGTAAATATTCGTTGGAATATGTTTTTATAAGCTAACGATGTACAAACACACCCCGAAGCTTGTTATTGAAGCTTTCGGATGTATTTTATAATATCTGTTTCTTCCAACGTTAAAAGGCTTTGTTATCTGTATTAATAATTAATCTGTAACTGGTTCAATTCTATACATTAAATATACTTCTATACATTAAATAACCTAATCACTCTTGACTTGAGACACACTGTAATCGAATGGAAACACGGACGCTGTCAACTTATTCCAGTCCTTCGCGGTATGCATGATGAAAGACAACGTAAGTGCGACGTTCGTACTAGCGGAATGTCTATGACGGAGGAATGTATACCGGCTGTTCGTCGACAGCTCGTCGGGATGAGCATTCCTTTTGTAAACCCTTCCCCACGAGCAAACTTTCATCCCTTATTTTAACATTAACCCTTTTTTCGCGAAAAAGAAGCCTATGTTTTTCCTCAAGTTCCATTCTACCTCTGTATCAAGTTTCATCAAAATCGGTTCGATAGTTTAGGCGTAAAATGGTAACAGAATTTTGAATTTATTTAAGGATATTTCGGTTCCATTCCCGATTTTTCCGTGGAATGCGGTGAGTACAGATATATGAGGTCAGGTTCTGTGATTTCAAGCATGGACGCCTCTTACAAGTGTCCGTTTGTCGGATCGTAGGTCAGTTACATCGTCCTGATTGTCATATCGAGTTTTTTGGTTCTGTTTGATATTTTTGCTTTTGTATGGAAAATTCGGAACATAAATTTAATTCATTAAACATGTATTTTGTTTCAAGGATGTCATTATCACATCTTTGGAAACCTTGTAGCCCACAGCTGGGCGTGGGCTTCCTCTAATAGTGTGATCGGTATAGGTAATATTTCACTACGCTGTCCAAGCGTGGATTGGAAGATGAATACTTGAAGAATCTTGTAGAGAATGAGTGCAGGTTTGTTCACGATTTTTATCACCAAAGTGACGATTCATAAACGATACGCAGGTAAGTTTGAAAATAAAAGCTGTAAGTAGAATTTAAAACTCAGGCTTCCGTATGAGAGACGTATCAAATCCTATCTTTCACTGGGTATAAAACTGTATTGTTTACTAACTAGGCGATGAGCGTGCCGTACACACACTGGAAACACGTGTTACACAGAACACGTGTTGGAATAATCGGATTGCGTGACTACTGACAGGCATGACATCTATCGGAGCGAGGAGGAACTAATAGGAAATGTACTTCAAAGAGCTTCGATTTGGCAAATGAATGATACAGATTTCTTCGATTTGGCAAAGAAAAAACCAGATTAGATTTGACGTTTTGTTATACGGACTATCTAACAGAATATTTTGGGGAATTAGGTAAGATTTTAAATCGAAATTTCCAATTAAACCTGTATTCCCGGAATGTTATTCGCCCGCTATCCTGCGGAATAGACTCTCCGACCGTTCAATTACAACAGCCATCTGCTGGTGGCTGTTGATGGGATAAATTAAATACCAGTAAATAAAAACCTACACACACATACACAAACGTTGTTTATTTACGTGGCTGCACACCATTACACCAGTCTGCGGCCCGTCTGCGCTGGTTCCCCAGAGATAAGTACTCGTATATTTCAGCGGAGTGCCAGCCGCCCACGAGAGATGCTTGTGGGAAATGAAAGGAAAATCTACTTACCCTTCCTTTCATTTAGTATACATTCATACAAGTGTCTTGTTTAAACTGTGTAATATTTCCCTTTGGGTGCAGTTATGGTCGTGAAGAGTCATCGAAGCTTTTATGGATAGATATTCCTGGAGTTGGTCCACTATATATGGATTTATTTAAAACTTATGAAGAGAAAAGGGTCGTGCTGATTTACCAAAAGTTAGATCTTGGCTGTCTCCGTACATTAAGTATTTAATAACAGAAGTTGACAGTATTTGAAAGCCTAAACTCTAAGAAAGTCTCTTAGAATCGTCAGACGGCCCACTATTGAGCACGGGTCTCTTCTCTAAATGAGATGGTGAAGGCCCTGGTCCACCACGCTGGCCAAGTGCGGATTGGCAGACTTCACACACATTCGAGTTTTGTAAACTCCCCGGCATGCAGGTCTCCCGATGTTTTCTTTCACCGTTAAAGCGAGTGACATTTAATTGCTTAAAACGCACATAACTCTGAAAAGTCAGAAATGCGCGCCCTGGGATTGGAACCCCGAGTAGGAGGCCGAACTACTAGGCTATCACCGCTCAGGCGGTATATTACCTAATGATAAATACTTATGAAAATATATAATAGCACACAAATAGCAAACATATATATATATATATCCATAAATATATAAATATACGTATATAGTATATAATAACATTAGGTTAGAAACGACGCTCTAAGTTACTAAACCGTAGGTAACTGGTGGATGAGAGTCCCTATTACGAATCCTAACAGTAATTTGAAATCTTCCATTGCTGTTATTTACTTTTTACCAATCACATAGAAGGTCCCAGGAAGAAGGAACGAGAGAAAGAAAGAAAAATATCTTGTTTATCTCTTCTACCACGCTTCTTACTTTCTTAAAGCTTTGTCAGCCCGGAAGAAAGTCGACCGGCTTGAACAATAGCAAGCGCAAGGATGATGAAAAAATAAAAAAAACTCATGATATACTAGCCTTAATCCACAATTATCCTGCACAAAATTATCCTGAAGCCTCATAATAATTTCTTAGCACAGTATTATTATAAGCATGTTGCGCCGGGCGTAATAAAGTGAAAATTTCGTGATGCTAGTAAGCTTATACTTCGTAAAGATGGCGCACCTTACCTAAAATCAGAAAATAAGTAACCGTACAGAATTCTATGAAGTGCATAATATGACTATAAGTTACTTAATTGCTTTGGCATTCTACCAAAACATGTTTTGATGACAAGTTGAAAAATATTGTTTTTGATACTTTTACAGTTTACGCACGTACCTGCTAATGATCCATTATTTTGTATTCGTTACAATATACGAAAAGACAATATTGTGGTTAGTAGGCTTAAAAGTCAATTAACTAGTAAATTTAATGTACTTAATACTTTTTGTATTTGACGTAGACCGATTTTATGTATTACTTAACATATTTCTAAGTTTAAGAAAAATAAAAAAAAACAAATGAAATATTTTTACGTTGAATAAGTACGAGATTAACTACGATCCTACCTGATGAGGGCGACGAAGTTTTCGATGGTAAAGATCATAAGTTATTGCTTAACCAAGGGAATATTCATTCATTTTTATGTTTATATACATACGTTATTTTATACTATGTATTTTCAATTTTAATGCCTTTAATTATATCGCGTAGCTTGTCCTTTCTCAAGTTCCAGATAAAGTCTAGTTTTTAACAGCACGTACGCATCATAATAAGGATAATGTTACAACCGATCTAAAGAATGTTAACTCCACACTCCAGAAACAATTCAATTACACTTGGCTTTGTGAAGAATTTGTAATGTCATTCTGATGATGGCTTCCAGTCTAAAGATTACATTTATGACTTATGTAACAGGTGACATGATTTACGAAGATTAGCTCGTACCTGGAGCGGACGCCTAGCCCAGTGGACGGTAGCCAATCCGACATCAAAGGTTTTGTCACCTCGTAAATAAACAACACGGCTTAACTCAGTTAAACTATACGCTAGAAATTCAATTAGGGATCTTTGTTTTTTACCTAAATTTATTATTTATTATTAGTGAGTGAACAGTGTAATGTTTTATGTCCTGGTTTTTAGTATACATATTAATTGGTGTAATTTTATGTTGTATTTTTTTATTTGACGTAATCAGACACGACAGGTCCCACATAAGCGTACGCAGTTTTCTTTTAAAGCAGATACATATTGACTTTTTATAAGAGAAAACCTAGATAAAATCAAAGGTTTACTTAATTATGTTACAATAATGCCGTATTATTTGTGAAAAACATATTAAATATACACGAGCCTCGCGTAAGTAAGTTCGGTAGCCCGCTAGGGTTGCCAACACGGAAGACCCCGCTCACCGAAACACTTCATAAGCTGAAAATATTGATATTTCGAATATCAAAGGTATTAAATTAGACAGTCGGTTGGCTCTGCTCGCCGGGCCGCTCCACGCGATGGGCCATTGCAGCCGTCTCTTCCGCGTCGGCAAATAGACTTGCACGTCGTTTCTTAATTGCGAGCTGGACCAATGTTTTATAAGCTCCATAACGGCCAGCGTCTCTGCGAAATGTATGCTTTAATTATTATTGGAATGGAGAGTAATTCTCTGTGGTTTTGTTTGGCTAGACTTGGCGATGTTCCGAAATGGGGAGCGATGCAGATTGCCTTGGCGGACGCCCAATCCGGCGCTATCGGGACGGTGGGTTCCACGTAACACCTTAATGTTGACTCTTGACCTGACCATAAACTTATATCGTATAAATCGTCACATCAATTATTGATAATGAAATTTCGATAACATTTTTTTATATACGCCAATTTATGTAATATCTGCTTTTATAAGTAAATGTGTTTTAATAATTTATGGAAATTAATAGAATCTTCTCTCTTGGATATTAATAGAAGGGAATCCTAGTATGGGGCCTACGGCTAAATATACTATGTGATTACCTTTGTAAAAATGCTCAATAAAGTTTATTTATTTATTATTTTATTTACTATTACATTTAGTACAAACTTTGTGCTTTTTCATTAAACTGCGATAAAAAAAGATATGTGAGTGCCATTACTTATCTAAACTCTCCTTTATGTGCGTGCACGATAGATACATCGTCACAGCACAGTTTTACACCTGTAGTTTGTAGGTGCATTTTTAGACTAGATACATGTTTTCCAAACCCTTATTTTACCTTAAAAGGTAATTATCATTGTCCATTAGTAACCAAATAACGGTCGATGTGATTCTATGCAACGATTCTACGAAGTTACTTTTATCTCAGTTCTTTTCATTTCAATCTTACTATGAAAAAATATCTTGCCCAAAGTTCGTTGCTCACACAATGAGTGAGTATTGGACATCGGACAATATTTCCTTTTAAATGGTGTCCTTTGAATCCATAATAAGTGAAACTTGTGCTGAATACAAAAGACGAGCTTTGTACGAAAAAAGATAGACAGGGTCATTCAACTTGGTGTTTAGACAGTTATTGCTGGGATATTTTATCAGGCGCCAAGTGTACCTGTTTTCCGTTTGCATTTTTTTTTCGTTCGCTGTTAGCTCATAGGCTTAGTGCGTATAAACTGAACTGGCTGACACTCAGAGTCGTTAATTGTTACTTAAATTGTTCTTTTGCATAGAATTTGTACTTGTATTCTTAAAGGGAGACGATCTTATGAATGTCATTAGTAAAAATTAATTAAAAATGCAATTTAATGAATAACTTTTCAACCTTCACTTATCACCTTTTAAAACACAATTCAATTTGCATTCTGCGAAGACAACGTAATACAAGAATGTTGGGCGTGTTGGTTTAATGTCATCTATTCCGTTACTTGGCGCACTTTGGCGTATTTAATCGTACTTTGGCGTACTCGCATTTAGGAAACGGTTGCAACAAATTCCGCGCGTTGAGCTTAATGTTATACTAGAAGCTTAGATCAAACATTTTAATAATAAATATATATCATATACCTTTTCGTTGTCTACCTACACAAGAAAGATATATAAAAAATATTAGCAGGGACTTAACTAAGAATAAAAACAGAAAAAAATTCAGAAAGAATAAATATATAATATTTTTCAGAAGTTTTGTCTGATTATCTATGTTATGTATGTGTCTCTGTGCATTATCTCAAAAACGGCTGATTCAATTAAAATGCAAACTTCAATCTTTTTATAGGTTCATGAAACAAAAATCTCTTAACTTGATGAAAAATAAATGCTTACGCACTCACTTTTTATTGGATGAGCCGATTTCGATGATTCTTATTTATTCTAAATGTCATGTTGTCAAGCGAGTTCGTATCTAATTAAAGCGATATCTGACGAAGTTTTAATGTATCGATTTAATAAAATTTAAATTAATATATTTTTCAATATCGATTTTAAAAATCTCAAATTTAATTTAATTAAACATCCCTGATTTAAATTTTATTTAATCGTTGCATAAATTGTTTTTTTTTAATTTAATATTATAAAGGTAGGCTACATTAACGTTAATAAGCGACATGGAAATTATTTAACTATCTAAGGTAAAGTAATTAGTTTAAAATTCACGACTGCTTCTAAGAAGTGCAGGAGTTACCATGCGCAAGTCGACTTATCGGACTGTTCACAACAATAACGGCTATGGTCGTCGCTCATCTAACGAGACGCTCATACCGCAACACTTTGCGCAGTGGGAAGAAAATCGCAATCATAAACATAGTAACAAAATTTTTAAATCGGCCTATTTTGACTAAAATGAATTGTCGCCATCATCATTGTACCTAATAATGGTCATGATGTACCTAATAATTATCAGCACAATCCATGATACACTTATATATTTTTTTAAAGAATAAAATGAATGAACGGCGCTGACAAAAACTTTACATACGTCTGAAATCGCAAGATTGAACTACACGGATAGTATCTGTACTATTCAATTAATATTTATTTGTTAATTTATTACCTACTTCGTATTACGGCCTTGCGAGGTTAAAACACTTAATGGGCCACAATCGAACACAGTCCACTCCATAAATACGAGTATGTTCGATTGCTTTATATGTTTTTTTTCTTTATTTGATGTTGTTGTTTAACCACCTTTCAAAAGTAAAAATATCGCTTCGGAAATCATGCCACTGTTTCAACAAAAGGAAAGAATAAGCGTCAAGGAACTCCTAAGGTTGATTCTTTGATCAAAATTACAGATGACACTTACTAACTGCGATAAAAACTAGTAAAAAATATTTTTCATATATTTAAATAATTACCTAGTTTTGGTACATACATATTGTTAATGGAATGAAAAATTCTAAACACATCTTCCCACGGTCAATCGACGTAGCCATCAGTTTACTGTCGTTATATGAGTGACGACCCTTAAAGCAGCTATCGTCTTCCAAGAATATGACCGTCTTTTGTTGTCGGAGGCGACAGGTAGCTCTGAGTAACGGAACTCGAGAATACAAATTTCGCTTAACCTGCTTCATAAGCGTTCATAGCCCGGCGGCTTGTATCGATTGTAGGCGATCGACAAAGTTAAGCAACAGCAGGCGCGGTCGGCTGAGGATAGGCTAGTGGCAAAATTTTTTATGCGCGCTTCCGTGCTTTGGAAGCTACGTAAAGCTGTAGGTAGCCGTTATTTTTAGATAGCAATCTTTAAGCCACGTCGAAGAATTTAGACGACATAAAAACTTGCGACACTTGGTTTGAAGGATTAGCCTTCCACCAATGCGCATTAAAACAGCATGGTAGAGTATGCTCCAGGCCTCATCAGTATGAGCAAAGACCCTTGCTTAGCACTTGGCCATCACGGTTCCTCACTCAGAGTTATCACAGATTTTGTTTACAAGTTCTAAGGTGCGATTTAGATAACCAATAAAAACGAAGTGTGGCAATACTTACATCTATACTAATATTATAAAGCTGAAGAGTTTGTTAGTTTGTTTGCTTGAACGCGCTAATCTCAGGAACTACTGGTCCGATTTGAAAAATTCTTTCAGTGTTAGATAGCTCATTTATCAGAGAAGGTTTTAGGTTATATATCATCAAGCTAAGACCAATAGGAGTGGAGCACCAATGAAGAATGTTTTAAAATTGTTTTTTTTTCCTATTAAGAGCTTCCGTAGACGTAATTTCGTAAAGATCATGTATGATGGAAACGAAGAAGCGGGTTAAAGTTAGCTTTAGCCCAAAGTATCTATCCACGCGGACAAAATCGCGGGCGGAAGCGGATATTGGAGACAGTAACCCAAATTTTCATCGTTCTGAACACAATATTTTTATTGCAACGGCCACTCAATCATTATTACTATATATCGATATAAATTACAGTAATCGAAAGTACCCGTTAGTATTGATAGCCTAATGGCTTGAACATTAGTCTCTCGAACGGAAGGTCCCGAGTTCAACACACATATCTTATTTTCAAAAGATATGTGTATTACAAGTTATTTATTGCTTACTTTGGTGAAGGAAAACATCGTGAGAAAACCTGCACTCCTGAGAGTTCATCATAAAGTTCTTGAAGGTGTGTGCTTACCAATCCACACTTGGCCAACGTGGTGGACTATGGCCTTAACCCCTCACATCGTTAGAGGAGACAGGAACCCAATAGTGGGACAATCATAAATAATAAATAAATATCTTTGGACAACTCACACAGACATCTGACCCCAAACTAAGTGTTAGCTTGTACTGAGGTGGTCAGATAACTGATAAACATACATATGTACTTTTAAATACATACTTAAAATATTTTTATTATACACCCAGACACACAGAACAAACATTCCTGCTCATCAGAGAAAAGTTTGACCTGGGTGGGGATCGAACCCACGACCTCCAGTGTAGTAGTCAGGTTCAATAACCACTAGACCCACCATGGATTGTAGCGATAAAGTTACAATTTAAACAATTATCGATACACATGCAGATAATGTTGTGGTTTCATATTTTTATTGGCAAAAAATTTCAATTGTGAGAAACAAAACACTTAAAAAAAAACACTCGTAATTACATTGTTACAGTATTTTTTATTTTTTTATTTATAAATGAAAAATGTTGTTACAAGCTGTAATTTAACTTGCTTGTATTTTTGTAAGCTAGTATGTTAGTATATTTGTATGTTTGATACGGGTCAAATCTTACAAGCTTAATTAAACCCACTCCGGCCACTACGGCCCTGAAATTTTGCATGAAGGTTTCATCCTGATGACAAAGCATTTTTATGACAATTATGACCTGATACTACGTACAGGACAGAGCTCCAGACTAGGGAACACCTCAACGGTTAACAATACAATTATCAAATATGTGTTTCTTTGTATTATGGATCTATAATTAAAGCTTGTGTTTTTAAATATTTTTAATAAATTTTGTTCATAATTTGTATACATATATAAGATGTTTAAAAATTATAACCGAGATTTTAAACCTACTTAGGTACTTCTTCCTTGCCTATTCTTTCAATTGACCCAGATATAAAAAAGTCATGTAGAAATTAATAATATAAAAATTATAAATATCTCAGGACAACTCACACACGTCCTTCCGATCTATACTTAATTTAATTTATTTTACAACACTTCCAAAAAACCTGTAAATTATAAATAATTTATTTATTGGAATTTTCCTTAGTTTTAAATAACTTGTTATAAGGTCAACCGCTATTCAAAATTATTTATGAGTTCATAAATTAAAAATCCCTTAATTTTTAAGTTCGTAAATAAATATTTATGAGTCAAAACGTGTCGTTTATATCCTTTTGTGTGTACGATAGCGTTAAGTGTTATGTTAAGAGTGTTTGAGTTCATTGGAGATTGGGTCGTATTCGTATCGAAATAAGGATCATTTTTCTTTGTAGTTTAAATAGAAGCAAGTTAGTTTCCACGCTCTGATTATTGGATGTTGCCTCTAGACATCGTCTTTATCGGAATCGATCAGAAACTTAGTTTGGTGGGAGTGTTTTGCAATACGTGAATCTTTCACGCGTCCTTTCGTTAATCAAATTTAATTTGTTAATATTTTTTATTAATTAAATTCATTTTGTTTAATTTTTTGTAATAAAAATTCAATTTGTTTATATTTTTTATTAATCAAATTCAGTTTGTTTATATTTTTTATTAATTAAATTCAATTTATTTATGTTCTTTATTAATCGAAATCAATTGGATTAAATTTTAATAAAAAAAACCTGTTGAATAATTTTGGTCATATTATATGTATCTTAGAGAGCTGGAGGACCTGGTTGGATTACATCATACAGAACGTAAGTACTTGCAGAACGTAAGCTATATCTGACTGCTTAATATACATTCATCGCCGCTTACCACCAGGTGGGATCGTAGTCAAGCATTAACTTGTAATGTGTAAAAAAAATACAATTTTGACAGGACCTCTGCCACGTCAGTTTAATATACAATTTTGACAGCCTTATTAACTTCCTGATAGTGACCCTTTTACTAAGCAAGGGGTTCCGAGTTCGATACCCGATCAGAGAATGCTAGCCTGGCGATCTGTCTAAGCTGTATTAATACTAGTTTTCGCTCGCGGCCTCGCCTGCGTTATTCGTCGATAAAAATTTGCTTGTACATTATTCCATACTTTACATATGAAATTAAATGAAAACTATTTATTTCGTCTTAAGAACCAAAAGCTTATTTAACGAAAGTAAAAATTTTACAATACAAAGTCCCTACTTAATACCTGTCTGTCTTCGGCTTTATAAATAATACAAACATGGTTTATCTCTGTGCTAAATTTCGTTCAGATCCGTTCTATACTTTTTGCGGGAAAGAGTAACAAAAATCCATTCATTCTAACAAACTTTCGCATTTATAATATTAGTAGGATTTATTTAAAAAATATTTGTATAATTCAAATAACTTTATGTATCTTTTCTTCCCTTAATCCTTGAGGCCTTGACTGCGGTTGAAATTCAACCGTAATTCAACTATATATTAATTAAATTCGTAGTAGTGCGCGTAATTTTAATTAATTGATTTAATGAATTCTGAATGCAGTATTAAATAAAATTTAAATTCTCTGCACTCCTTCTCCATGTAATCTATAACTGTGCCAAATTTCATGTGCTTCTGACATCTTAATTCTCATAAAAAGAGAAACAAACACAACGTTTTACTTATATATTAATATATAGATATTTGCTTATACAAAATTTTCCGAGATGATATAAAAAGATTGGTGGCGCAGTAATGTTATTAATAATTTTTATATTTATATAAAATGATTCATGTTTGTATTGCAAGTGTATTTCCATTGAATTCTTATACTGAAACAATGAAACTATTCAAAATAAATGTACTAAAATATTAGTTATTACTTTAGAATCGATTTCAATAGACTTAATCTATATATAAAAATAATGTTTGTTTGTTTGTCGTTTATAGACTGTGAAATGGTGGGAGATAAACATATTTTTAAATATCTTTTGTACAACTCACACGGACATCTGACTCCAAGCTTAGCGTTAGCTTGTACTATGGTGACCAGGCAACTGATAAACATACATATATAGTTTTAAATACATACTTCTACTATTGTATTTAGCAACTTTGTTCAAAATTCACTGAAATAGGTTTTGCTGCAAAATTATATTGATCGGACACATGGTTGATGCGTAGCAACGTGCGCCAGGTACAGCTAGTCTTTATATAAAAAATAATGTTTGTTGCTTTGTTTGTCTTTTTATAAACTCTGAAATAGAAGGAGATAGAGCACGGAAGTCTTTTGCAACTTTATTCAGAATCTTCTGGAAATGGTTTTGGTGTCAAAGTTATATCAACCGAACACAAGTTGATGCGTAGCAATGCCCGCCGGGAACAGTTAGTAATTAAAAATAGTAAT
>DWJZ01006172.1:0-13293 GCA_018249125.1 Asbolis capucinus
TTGGGAGTTGTCCAATGATTTAAAAAATATATATTATTAATACGTTATATTTACGGTGTTTTACGTAAATTTTACTGCACGCAATCGACAACCGACGTATCGCAGTGACATTTAAAAACTGTGACGTGAAACATATAAGATGCGAGTAACCACTCGTATCGTCGGATGCTGCGATCCGCCCACAGGCCATATTAACTTCTCTCTGTTATCCATGTTTTGTATCGTTCTACAACGTTCTGCAAAATTCTTGATAAATCCGTTACAATTATACAATTAAAACATTTAAGTATGAAATATGAATTCAGGGAAACATGACCTACGTCACATTTGTATCAACGCAATCCTGACGTCACTGTTTGTGGAACGGTTGCTATGGAAGAATGGAAGGGAAAAATATATTACATTGACCTCAATTAGAAATGACTTGATTAATGATTATCAACTGACTTGTTTGAAATTGGAAACTAACTCCTCACTAGAATTAAACAATCAAAAGTTTTCTGACATACTGTTTTAGGTGTATGTACTTTTGTAAGGCTTTGACAGGAGTCCAATAAAACGGCGATACCGAGACAAAAGCGTATATTATTTTTTACGTATGTATGTATCACAGCGCTGCGCGCGCAAGACAGCCCGCTTAGTTACATACGTTGTCCCTACTCTGTAAATAAAAAAATTCCCGCAAGACAATGTATGCAGTTTTAAGTTTCCTTATTTCATCGCTATAATTAGAAATCTAGGAACATTTTAATTAATTTTCCGGTGGTTTAGTAATGAGGATTATTTCATATTAATTCATTGTAATTTTCCTTAGTAACTTAGTGTTCTCATGTATGAAGTCAGGGGTATCTGCAACATGACATAAAATGACTTAAACATGCCATCTAACGGCAGTAACTCGATCAAAAATGTTCTAACTATTCAGCAACAAGTATAAAGATGCGTTACATTCGTCCTGTGGTGTAACCGTGGAATTTTAAGCGTACCTATTCCATTAAACGAACTTAAATAATATCCCAAATACAACAGATATACTATGTGCAGTATGCATATGATATGGTGAAGGAAAACATAAAAGATGACTGCTATCATTTGCTTTTTGATGCATAATTAGTGAAAGACGTAAACAACAGAACAAGAAAGACTCAAGACGCTATCTCAGAAAAACGAATGGCGCTCAAAGATTGAGGTATCCAATATTGTTTAGTGAAAGTAAAAGGTGGATCAAAACGATAACATACATATATTTCTTATTATACCTAAGCCCCTAGATATCACAAATATATAAGATGCATCACAAGATTATACATTGTACTATATCTATTTTTACCTTATCACGTAATATCCAGAATGACCAATAATTTTATTGCAAGGAAAACTTGAGTGAACAATTCCGCTGAAACGTATATTATTACTGATAATAATTGTTACAATGCCAACACGTTCATTACCTTACCATATTATATTTAAACATATCAAGTTTAATAATAACATGTCAATAATAATATCATATCCAACACAGAAACCGTAGGCAACGCTTGCTTTGAATAAACAAATAATTATTGAATATGCTTCAAGTTATAGTTTTAATGATGTGGAAATTGTTGACAGTGCTTCTTATGTTTGGGGCTTATTGTGTTTGTGATAGTGTTGGTGATTCCGAAAGTAATGTGGCGTTCGTGATTGATGACACGGCTTCTATGGTTCCTGTTATTGAGCAAGTGAAGGAAAAGGCTGAACAAATGTTTAAAGTTATTTACGAATCTAAAACTTCCTTGATAGAAGATTTTATTATTGTCACATTTAACGACATTGACGTCCTCGAGAATAAAGCATTTGTCAATGACTATAGCCGTCAGGGTAGGTAACATAGATTCAATCCTTTGTAAAGAGAGTATTTAGTAGGCAAAAAAGACCGTCTTTTAAACGTGACTTTGTACGAAACTTGTTGTAGTTAAAGTAAATCTGTGATGTGGTCCTTACCTGTTGGTATTAATCACAAGTAAGCAAGAGATCTAACCTAACCCAATAAGTTTTTGATGCTATTAATAATAATTAAAATTTTGTATTGACAAATGTTTCAGCTGCCAAAGAGCTGATTGTTACTAGAGATTCAGGTGCATTTTTGAACACTTTGGAAGGTATTAATGTTAGTGGTGGTGGAGATTGTCCGGAGTTAAGTTTAACTGGAATCCAACTGGCAATAGAGAAATGTAATCGTAATTCTTTCATATATGTATTCACCGACGCTTCTCCAAGAGACTACTACCTAGAAAAAACTGTTATAAATTTAGCCCAGCAGAAATCAATTCAGGTGTTGTTTTAAACTATTTTATTACCTAAACTATTAAGATTAATGGGTTTTTATCAATGATTATGGGTACAAGAACACCGTTTATTGAAGAAATTTTCGAGTGGCCTTACCTACCCTTACCCCCTCTATACATTAAACACGAGTATTAAAAAATTTAAAAAAATCAATAGGATTTCATGTAGCGAATTTAAAAGGAAAATTCTTTCGGGTGGGTACGCTTTACTGATTGGTGGTGATTTAACACGTACGTGCCCGGTTTTTTCTTAGCTCCTTTTATTTTGAGCCAGTAATCCAGCCAGCCTTACATTTTTATTTTCGAATTAGATACTGTCCTAGTTTTGGATTGATGTATATAAATCAGGGCCCTCATTTTATTGGCATGTAAGCATTGGGTCACATAGGCTCATAGTAACGTTGGTATCCATGGGTTACAACCCTTTACTCATATGGCATGAAACATTAAATAAAATTTATTGCAAAATGTTATTTTTTTTACAATTAACAGATAAATTTCCTATTGGTGATTCCGATGGATCCTTGTACGGGGAAATTAGATGATACTGTATATAAAAACTTAGCCCATGAAACATCAGGAGAAGTATTTATAATAAATGAACAAGATGTAAAAGAGGTAAACTTTAATTCTTTATACTTTTGCGATTGCTACCAAGTTAGTCCGCTAAAATTGTGACACTAGACTGAAAAATATGATAATTTAATTTGCGTCAATTTCAGATAATAAATTACATAACACACTGTATGCAGGGTCGACAAACTCCCGTATCAACTGGACCAATCAAACAAGGGATCACTAATATTAGTGTAAGTATATTATTCAAGTTTTTTAAGCCACTATTTGCTTCGGCAAAAAAAAATACCATAAAAAACCTCCACACCTGTTGGCACCCGTTCCCACGCGACGGATGTCATTTGAAAAAAGTAGTTGCAAATTCTTGCTCCCGCGTTTCAATACTGCTATGGTAGAAATCTCCTAAATATTCTCCTGCTGTGAGCAATATGTCACATTGCTGTTTCCGCAAATATTATACAATAAGTGGTTGTACCATCCGCGAACATGTCAAGAATAAGCTACTGCTGTACTCGATCGTGCTGCATGTAGTACTGTCGTATCTGGCTTAGCTCTCCTCAACTCTTGACAAGCGTACCACGAATTACAGACCATTTCTCTATAAAATCTAATCCACGATTTACTGGCATAATCAATAAAGTTAATGACGGCTCATGTAAAAAAACATTGATTTTAAATTGTTTTTTGTGTCATAACAAAGGCTATTTTGAAAAACGCTTACCCAGAAAATAATTTAAGATACTATTAGTTTACAGGTGACAGCGACATGAAGAATGTTTCTGTTATGGTGAATGTCCCACCTAAATCTACCATATATGTAGATATTTTTGGACCAGACGGTAATAAAACATCTACAGACAAACTAGTTAACACTAATAATACAAAGGTATGTATTATTTATTCATAATACAAAGATGGAAATCTTTAAACATGAAATAAATGATTAATGAGATTCAACTAAAATATTTAATTAAAACCATTGAATTTTTCATTACAATAGAGGTTCATATAAAACTAATTCAATAAATTAATCATTAATTATTCAATACAAGGTTGTTATAATACCAAATCCTGTAAATGGGCATTACATAGCAACTGTTGATTGTAACGGTACAGGAGAAACATCAATAAAAGCTGAAGTATCTGTTGATTTCGCATATGGTTTTAGTACATTTCCTCCGAGCTCCATGAAAAATACTAAAACAGGACCAGTTCCGGGTGAGATACAGTTTATTAATTCAACTACGACGATTATTAAATTTTGTTTTCAAAATAACAAATTTCAGAAATACACAAAAAATCTTATCTTAAATATAAAATTCTCGTGTCATAATCTTAGTTACCATACTCTTCCGACATGGCTCAAACGATTTTTATTAAGTTTTATTTACATATTCAGTAGGTCTGAGAATCGGCTACTCCCTATTTTTCGTATCCCTAAGTGATAAGGGTTGTCCACCCATTTTTGTTAAATTGTTGGTAATTTTCTATATTTGTTTGAATTGATGAACTACCCTGTCATGTCCTGGAGCTACATTATGATATAATATTATATAAAATTTGGAACAAAAATTACAATATCTTAAGAATTACTGAAAAAACTCCAAAGTTATTTCAACATGAAATGTTTTTATAGGCGAAGATTCATATTTGGCAATCCGGCTTATATTGACTGGTAGAAGTGATGCTAACTTAGAAACAATTCATATAGTTGATATAAACAATAAAGTATTGTTGAGTATGCCACCGACTGTTGTAAACAAAACAGAAAAGATTTACGTTAGCTCACCATTTAAACCACCTAATGATATTTTTAAAATACAGGTAAGAAAACTGTCAAAATTGCAGAATATGCGAATAGATAAATTTGTTATTAAAATTGCAAGTTTTGAAAGAAAAAGAGGAAAGTAAAAGATATCCAAAATTTAGTAAATTTATAAATGTGCTTACAAGATTTTATTATTCCAGATCATTGCAGCAGATAAAGATACTGGAGACAAATATAAAAGGATATCCCGAACTCCTATCCGACCACAAGCACATGCACAATGTAATTAATTTATTATATTAAAATTTAATTCTATAATTTAACCAATAATTAAATAAACCAAATTCTATATTTTATAGCAAATCTAAAAAAATATGAGTGTATTTTGTATTTTCTCATGTTATTCTAGTTAGTCTGAAGTATAAAAAACCAGAATTAACTATTAGTAATAGCCCAAAAGTTGATGTTACTTATGGAGGAACAATACAATTAGAATGCATAGTTACGGCGTACCCTAAACCCAACATTGTGTGGGAAGACGAAAGTGGAATGCAGTTGCCGTCCAAGGTAAATATGAAATTATATTTTCATATTTCATTTTCACATTTCCGTAGTACATCTATGCAGCATCCTGCCCCTATGCTAACTAGTACTTTAACTATGTTATATAATCTTGATAAATATTCCGCGATGAGCCGTATAGTTATAAAACAAAAAAATATTTTTTGCTGAGTTTTTAAGTAAAGGGGAAAATAAAAACTATTGAGTACCGGATGCGAAATTTAGATGTTCGTCAAACTGAAAAAGATATCGAAATGCCCAGATCAATTTTGTGATGTGCATTTAGCATATAATAAATAATGTAAGCATAAAATTCACAGCATAAACGCAGCTTAGTTCGGTAGGCGCGCGGCGAGCTGGTCAGCGGACTCTTCGAGGGATGTACAGTGAGCTTGAGACCGCGGAGCGCATAAGATCATAAGTGAACCACGCTCGCCCGGTCGCAACATACGCGATTTCCAGTATTAATAATTATCAACTGTGACATCTTGAAATAAAGTTATAACCGAATTATAATTGGGCTTATAATAATTTATTTTTTTCCTTTCTCTGATGGGAATCACGTGCCAGAACAAATAATTACGTATAAATACAATGTTGTTCCGATATGAATTCTATAAAATAACAATGACCTATTCAAATCCATGGAAACAACCAATAATTATTACAGGTATTTTTTAAATAACGCGATATTTTGTAAGGTATTTAGGTACATTTTAAAAGTACACAACGCGCAAAATCATAAATATCACGATATCATAAATTAAAATCACTACAATGTCAAAGATGTGACTAAACTATTTTTATATTATGCTGAACAGGTGTCTATACTAGAACTTCCGTATGAATATATTACTTTTTTGGAAATTAAAAATGTTACTAAAGCTGGATCATATACATGCAAAGCAACATCCAGTCGCAACGAAGTTATTATAGATGAAGTAGAAGTTAAAACATTCAGGCCGCGGTTTCTGCGGATCCTTAACCCACCAAAAGGTATTTAAAACTAACAATATTAAATTAAGAACTACTAATATCAAAACTTAAGTTACATATTACTAATTGGTTCCCCCCAAATAGTAACCAAATGCCTTAACTTATTGCATACGTAATAGTGTCAAATGTTTACAGATACTCAGATAGATTATGAAAAAGATGCCAAAATATTTTGCATAATAGATTCATGGCCACCTGGATATGTAACATGGTATAAGAATGATAAAGAACTAACTAACGATGATAATTTTAACATATCCGATGACAAAGCTACGCTTTTGGTAAAGAAAATGAAACCAGAATTACAGGGACCTTATTCTTGTGTAGCTAGAAATGAAGATAGTTATCAACTTTTAATTTTTAGTATTACGCTATCTGGAGTTGGTAAGTTATAAAAAATAAGCACTATTTTAATAAATATTCATCAATACGTCTAACGTGATAGGTACAAAAATGTGGAAAATTATGCCATTTGTTTCAGAATCTCCTGTAATTGATAAAACAGATTTTACTAGCATCGTCAAGGAGGGCGCAAAAGCTTATATATCTTGCAGGTATATCAAAATATTGTTTGTTTATGATAATCCAACTACATAAGTTATTTAATCTTTTTATTCTTTTTAGAATCATGAAGGGATCGCCATCACCAACATTTATGTGGGAATTTAAAAACCACGCGTCTAATGATTTTGTCAGCCTGGTCGAAACAGGACAAATCATTCAAATAGATGAAGTCAAAAGAGACAACGCTGGGATTTATAAATGCCATGCCAAAAACATCATTGGAGAAGACTCTCATGAAACTTCACTGATCGTTCAAAGTTTGTATTTTCAATTATTCATCACGAAAACAATGTATGCAACCAAAAAGTGTACGAAAACAACAAAAAGGCTAATTTATTATTTTTTAATTTTTCCTACACATAGAAATAAACTAACCAGGAGCCTTACTACCAACTCTTAGTGGAATATTTTAATGGATTCATTGATATAGTACCATTTTTTAATAAGGATCTGAAAGGTCTAGTAGCTCTAGAATAGGCAATCGTGCTAACAATTGTATTGTTATAGGAGGAAAAGATCAAAATACATTATAGCAATAAAATATCCTGAAAGTAAACTCTGCTTGCTTTAAAACTTAATATTATGTTTCCTAGAAGTAAGAATACCTTTCATATTTAGACTGCTTTACTACTGAATATAACGAAATGTATTTTTTATGATTATTAAAATTTTTAGTCATATTTAGTTTTATGTTTCAGCCATACCAAAAATAGATAAACGCAATTCGAGTATCGTCGTAAACCAAGACGAGTCTACTACATTATCGTGCAGGTAAAAATTATTAATTTATCTCAGAAAGAAATATACTTTTGTTAATTTCCTTTCTAGTAATGAGTTACTAAAGACAATTTTAAAACGTCGCTTGAGGTAACCATTACTGTCCAGACTGAAAAGTAAATCACAACAGAATATATATTAATTAACTCAATCAAACGTTCATCAATAGGTTTTTTTTAAAATGCCGGTATATTTATAAGTCCTATAAAGTATGAAAATAAGATACTAGAATCTCCTCTCGTTTCGCTTCGGAAGAACCAGTTACCAGAAAAAAGTAGTTATTGTGATAAAATTATAACAGTTAGACATATGGTGTCGTGGACTTATTTGTAGATATATGTAGTTGTCCTCTATAAAACTGTAGTACATAACTTTGTTCTATTGTTAATAGTTTCCGGAACGTACGCGATATAAGGAATTTTTTAGTACTTTTTCACACGTTGGGTTACATTGCCGAAAATTTGACGCGTTTCCCTATTTTTTCTCGTATTTAATTATAGCCTATGTTCATCACGGATAATGTAGGATTCTAATGGTAAAAGATTTTTTTTAATCGGTCCAGTAGTTTCCGAGCCTATTCAATTCAAACAATCAAATCTTTCCTCTTTATAATATTTAATTTATGCACAATACAGATGTTTTTCTTGAATTCAGGATTATTGAAGGTGTCCCAAACCCAGCAATCGATTGGAAATTTAGTAGAAACGGCACGAAAGACTTCATTAGTATTCCCGAAGCTGGACAGGAGCTCAAAATAAAATCTGTGAAATTAAATAATGCCGGCGTGTACAAATGCGTCGCTAAAAATGTGGTTGGAGAGGACACGCACGAGACTGAGTTAATAGTTCAATGTATCTTTTATTTTTTCCTATATAATTTTACTTTCTTGCTTATTTTCATTGTATAGAATATACATATATTTTATTTCCCATAACATTGTCATTAAGTACATATACATTAATATCGAAGCATCGCCCTCGCCAGAATTTGAACGCCACTATATGCTTTCCTTCCCTTTTCACTAGCAACATAGTGTTGTTAACATTATAATAAAGATTAATATTATTTTTAATTTTGGTGTCTATGAGAAACAGCGGCCACTTACCGTCTGGAGTTTTACTCTGTGGCAATTATTTAATTAGGATATTAAACCTTACTTTACTTTCCTGTCTTTTATAAGGTTTCCGTTTTAATTGTAGGTTTGTTTTTCCTTCTCTCTCTTAACTTTGGTTCGATCATTTCATAATAATTATCTTGGCATAGGTGCATGACATTTATAATTTAATTATGGCTAAGAAGACATGGACATTATTATTTTCAATTACGCCATATGGTCTTATTGTAAAAGAGCAACGAGGCGAAGGCACGTTGCATTCGGTTAAAGATTCAATGTGTTATGGACTATTTTTTTGTTTAAAATTTTATATTATATCAATGAAAATTATTTTTATATCTTTTGCATGAATTGCAGCATAGAAATTATTAATATCCTGTGATCATTGACAATAATTCGAAACATTATTTAGCGTGTAGTATTAATTAAGTTGTTTACTATTATGTTTCTGTTAAGGTCCACCGCTAATAGATAAATTTGTGAAGACTAGGTCCGCTGTGAAAGGAACAAAAGCTGTAATAGCATGCAGGTATGTTATATTGATAGTATCTGACTAGGCAAACGTTGTCTTGGCATTGATTAAATCACCAAAATGACTATTAAAAAATAGAAGTTGGTGATATTGGGACGAGTGAAAATTTTGCGTTGTATATATTTTTAATGCGATATTTTAAAAAAATAAAAAAATTCCAGTATTAAAAAAAAAATTTAGGGGTACAGCCCTTATCACTTAGGGGTATGAAAAATAGATAATAGCCGATTCTCAGACCTATTTAATGTGCAAATTTAATAAGAATCGGTCAAGCCGTTTCGGAGGTTCATATATAAGATAACGTGTCCATTTAATGTACCTATGTACCTACTTATATATAATTATTTAATACATCAACAAAATATACACAGACACATACTAGTTATGGTAGGTTGGTGAAGCAGGTTGAATTAAAGATGATATTTTTATACTTAATAAATTATTATATATTAATTAAACCTTACTAAAAATAGGGTTAAACCGGCCACTGTTAGGTCCGGAATAATGAGTTGGGGTGTTCTCAGGGTTGACTCTAGTAATCTACATTGGATGTCTTCGCAATATAACCCTAAAACAGACATCAGCCATTTTTATTATAATTTTGTGCTAATTATTGTAACATACGCAAATATATATTTCTAGTTGAGAATTTCTAGTTGACAGTTACTTTAATTATATTATAGGTAATATAACTGACTTGTATTTTTATTTCTAGAATCATACAAGGACTACCGACACCAATGATTACTTGGGAATTTAAAAGGCAATATGCGTCGCAATATGTAAGTTTTCCACAGACAGAGCCTGAGATCCATATAGATCCAGTTGAACAAGATGATTCTGGCATCTTCAAATGTTTCGCTAAGAACGTACTAGGTGAAGATTCACATGCAATTGAATTTACTGTGACTGGTAAGTACTTCGTTCACTTTCATTAGTCACATGTTACGAAATATTTCGATAAATAGATATCTTGTACTGTAATAATAATAATAACAACTTTGGACAACTTACACACGGCCATCTGATCCCAAACTAAGCGTTAGCTTGTGTTGAGGTGTTAGTGCGGTAGAAATCCCACATAACCCTGTGTCGCTACCACGGCACCGGGTACCTTTTTAAGGTTCCCCCCTCGTTAAATAAAAATCATTACCTCAGATAGAAACCAATTTCATAAAAGGTGTTGAATATTACCACAGAGTTTTCCCACGTGTGCAATTCATGGAAATTCGACCTACGGCGAATTGTCGGTGGTGGAATGGCGAAGTAGGCACCATACCAATTAATCCCCCTGTTAGCAAATGCCTATTCACTCTTGATTTATAGTAGTCTACATTTTTTCACGACTGTCGAGACTTTACGCTTTATAGTAGATTTTTATTTTCTCATATTTTGTTATTAATTTTAAAGTTAATATAGGGATTTTTTTATAGACTAAATAAATGCATTTCATTTCATTCCACAGATGCACCTACTGTTGTCGTCAACAAACCAATAACAGTACAGATTGGTGCAACAGTGACTTTCTCCTGTGAAGTTACCGGTGAACCGTACCCCGATGTCAGATGGCTTAGAGACGGTATAATTATTAAGACAAATAAGAAATACAAAATTTTCAGTGATCACTCGTTAAGGTTGTGTATAATGTTATGAACTACTAACTAATAATAGATGTTATTAACTGATATGGTATCCCGATGGTTAAGCCTAGCTTACTACTAAAGAGAAGGTCCTTGGTTCCTGATGAAATTTTGCCAACCTAAATATCGGAAGTTATTATGTAATTCAAAGGCCTCCGATACTGTTTCACGATTTATATCTAACGATAACAATTGCCATCGACCGGTGAGTCTATTACGTAAGTTGCAAACAGAAAGCGATTACAAAAATATAATTGCTCGTAGATCGCACATTCGTATTACGTATCAGCGACAATCGTGTTATTAATTTAACCAATTAATAATTTTATGGCAAAAAGTTCACGTACTAGTGTGTAATAGGATGATTTTAAAACTAATAGTCAGTGCTATTATTGCTAATCGTTTGCTGCTTGCTTCCTGTTTGCAAATTTTAGTTAATAGGACGATGCGATATCTACCCACTGAGTTCGTTGTTACTTAACTTGCCGATGGTTTACAGTCGAAGCAAGCCGTCGAGGAGTGGCTTCATTTATAGATCAATGCGTATTCATTGTCAAATTTAATAGAATTTCCTCCAATTTTAGAATTTTGTAGTTAATTTGTGTATAATATACTGTGATAGTTAATGAATGAATTAATATTTATTTGCTAAAGTTCTGGTTACGTAGATTTTATCTAGAACCAGTCACAATTAACCAAAAGTGTGTAAATTACATTATAATTAATTTAAAGTGTCATTACAATATATTTCATTGATTATTTGATAAAAGTTGTACATGAAGTACTGCAATTTTTAGGTTTGTAACCAGTTTGGGTGATGCGGGCAATTATACATGTAATGCAAAAAATACCCACGGAGAAGATACCAAAAATACAACCTTGCAAATTTACGGTAAGAAAATTTCTTATTTTTCAATATACATACCTCTTTCATTATACGTACCGTGAAGGAATGGAATAAGATGCCAGCGTCAGTGTTTCCATTCGATCACAATGTAAGTGTCTTCAAGTCAAGAGTGAATAGGCTATTACTAAATTAGTGCGCCCATCTAAGACCACATCACCACTTACCTTCAGGTGGGATAGTGGTCAAACACTAATGTAGAGGAAGTAAAAAAATATATACATATAAGGTATCAAAACTTTCAACAAGTTACAGTTATTTTTAAATCTAAATGAAACAGAGGTATTTTCTGCCGCATTCAAAGGCGTCAGTGGTACTATAAATTGTTGGGATTTATATGTATATAGAATATGAAAGAGCAATTTAACGAACCATTAACAACTCAGTTAAATAATTAAGTAAATTAAAAATAGTATGTTCAATTGTTGCCTAGTACACAATTTGTATACGGAATCTGAAGGAGCAATTTTACTAACTATAACGACTCAGTTAATTATGTGAATTAAAAATAGTACGTTAAATTTTAGCAAACCGGCTGATTCGTACCAATTTGATTCCATTGTTGATGATTATACATCGAATACTATCCAGGATATTCATGTTACTAGCGATTACATACTTAAGCTAATGCAATGTGCGGACATATCAAAGGGCTCTGGAAGTGATAATATTCCTCCGTTATTTTTCGTAAAATGCGCTGAAGTTTTATGTACCCCAATTTCTTACATCTTTAACAGATTTTTTAAAAATGGCTATTTTCCTAGTGCTTGGAAAGAAGCGCACATTGTCCCCATTCACAAGAAAGGACTAAAGTCATCTATTGAAAATTATAGACCGATTTCCATCCTTAACGCTCTTAGTAAGCTTTGTGAAAAAGTGGTTCACAAACATATTTATCCTATCATTGCCATGTCTATCCCGGCAGAACAGCACGGATTCATAAAAGGTCGATCAACAGTTACTAATTTGGGCGTTTTTATAGATAATGTATCGAACGGTATGGATGGCGGTTCACAAGTTGATGTGATCTATACGGACTTTGAAAAAGCGTTTGACCGTGTAGATCACATTATACTTTTGCAGAAGCTATACGAACTCGGTATACGTGGCAACCTATTGAGATGGATGGAATCATACCTCAGCAAACGTTCTCAAGCTGTAGTTGTAGGAGGTTCTCGCTCAGACTTTATTGAAGTTTCGTCTGGAGTACCCCAGGGTTCTATACTGGGGCCCCTGCTCTATGCATCTTATTTATATGACATAACTAAATGCATAAATAACGCAAGCTTGCTTATGTATGCTGATGACACAAAAATTTATATGAAGATTAAAAATTTTACAGACTGTATGATGCTCCAGGAAGATCTGGATAGATTAGGTTGTTATTATGCTAAGAACCGAATTGGTATAAATTTGACTAAATGTTCACACGTTACTTTTACACAAAAAAAACAGCCAATAAACCACAAATATAAAATTAATAACAATGTATTAAATAAAGTTAATATCGTTAGAGACCTAGGAGTATTAATGG
>DWJZ01006173.1:0-13293 GCA_018249125.1 Asbolis capucinus
GAACTGGGTGCAAGCAGAGCACTCTGCCCATGGCGAGTAAATAAACAAACCACGCAATTACATTAACAACGAATAACGTTGTGGAACCCTAAAGGAATCGCTGACGGGTCACATGTGCTTGCTAACCACGGTAGAACCTGGTTGCAGATGCAGTATTGACGTCAGGCACGCGGTTTCCTTAAACCTGCTGCGGACCCCCGTGTCATTCTATCATCCAACTTCGATGTAGATTCACTCTCATAATGTAGTAGTAATAATAAGTTGACAGGCTCGTTGGTCTAGTGGTTAGTGAACCTGACTGCTACACAGAAAGTCGTGGGTACGATTCCCACCCAGGTCCATGCCCATGAGCAGGAATGTTTGTTATGTGTGTCAGGGTTTTAGTGTGAATTAATGTTTCCGTTCGATTACAATGTGTCATCAAGTCGAGAGTGAATAGGCTATAACTAAATTAGTGCGCTTCACCATCTATGACCACATCGCCGCTTACGATCAGGCGGGATAGTGGTCAAGCACTAGTTTATAGAAGTATACTATATAAGTCTATATTTACGATCCTTCCTAACGACCGCGTGCTGTTTTGGCTGACCGCACGCTTTTGAGCTATGTACGTATCTACTTCGTGCCCCTCCCGCTCGTTAGTGTCCTCTCCTTTGCAATATGAAAGAGAGTGAGTTAACGTGTGTATTCTTATAAAAAATTGCTTATGTATTATTCCAGATCATGGTCTATCCTAATGCCCAATTTTACTGAGATCCGTTCGTTAGTTTTTGCGTGAAGTAACATATATCCGTCTACAGAAAAAATTTCATTATATTAGTAAAATATTAGTAAGATCATGGAATAAACACGTGCCAGGTACATAGCAACTGGTAGTAGTGTCAAATACTATATCTCATCCACAATTTAAGTACTCGAAAATTTGTTATTTTAAGTGTGCGTAAATTATAAAAATAAAATAAATAAAAAAATAAAATCACAATAACGATCTAAGTGGTATAATCCCGTAGGATGGGTACTCTCATTATTACCATCACTTTATATTGTTTATAAAAATTGAATGGGTTATATTAGTTAACTAGCTTTTAAATGAAATGAAATTAAAAGTATTTATTTCGTTTTAGGAACCAATAGCTCACTTAACGCAAGTAAAAAATTATCAATAAAAAATCCCTATATCAGTACAAAAACAAAATATTTTTAAGAAAATTATATAAAAAAGAAATATTTAAGCGCAATACCTATCAATCATCGGCTTTATAATAACACAAACTTCAGAATATGTATGTAGTGTAGGCCGGAAGAAAAACAAGCCGGCGGAAAAGCTCCCGGTAGTCCTTTTAAAAACCGACTTCAATTTATTATACCAACTGATCGGAATTGGGAGCAGAGTGGATAATTTCCATGCATCCATTTCACAGGGTCCGGAATTTTAAAAACTGGTTCTCCCTGTAGGAAGAGGGCATTTGTGGTAGCGCAGACTCATCCATCGACGTGTAACGTCTAAAGTTACTAATTAATAACGACAGACACTTTAAACTGTGTTCTGTTATATAAATGTTTAACCTTTACTTATGATCTCGCGGGAATTAAGCCATGATCCGGAATAAAAAGTACCCTAAGAGCAACTCTATTGTGTCATGTACTATTGTACCTAATTTTATCTAAACCAGCCTTGTGGTTACAGAATTCCTTTGCTAAGCAAAAGGTGTTATCCCACGGGAATAAGCCCGCTTCCTGGAATAAATAGTACTATTTAACCTTCCTTGGTAAATGGACTAAATAACGCAAAAATAATTTACTAATTTAGAATAATTACAAAAACAATTTACTAATTTAGACTTATATATCTGATGCGCATATAACTTTGAATATAAAAATTACGCAGCAATTTTACATAATTATCAGGTAAAGCTTGACGACAATCCCACCTGATAGTAGGAGGCGATGTAGCCTCAGATTGTAAAGCGCATTAACTTAAAAAAAGCCTAATCACTCTTGTTTTGACATCTAAATTATACTTGAGCGGAAACACAGACGCTGTCAACTTAGAACCCAGAATCTCTCGTTGGAGAGAATACCGTTCAAACTATCACCGCTAACCGTCAGTAATAAGCCATTAATAGGTTAACGAGCTAGTTTTGTCATTCGTAAAACTAAATATGTATTCTATAAATCATAGAGCCGATCAATATGTCAAAAATAATAGACTACAGCGACATCTGTCTCCCGTTGGATTAATGGCAGTTCAAATAACAATTCGTGTTATCGCGCTGCGGCAGTGTGGGGTGCCAAGTCTTACTGTTTAGGGTTCGATACAATAAATGCAATGTTTGAAGTTTAATTTTGCAGGGAATCTATCTTTTTTATGGTTAACAGGCAAACGTGCAGACGAGACATAAGACGTGCACATAAGAGAGCATATCCATGGTAATTAACATTTGTACTTATGAATAGGAAAGATTTTGATTGTTCATTTAAGGAGAATAGGCTCCGAAACTAGTGGGCCCTTTTGAAAAATCCTTTTACTGTACTCCTACATTATCCCTGATGAACATAGGCTCTAAAATATATTTTAAATCGATAGGGTTCCGTATGAAAATTCAGGGGTAGGTACGTATTTTCAATAACGTTACCCGACGTGTAAAAAATTCATATATCGCATACACTGCGGACACTATTCACAATGGAACAAAGTGATGTACTACAGTCTTATAGAGGACATCAATATCTACAAGTCAGTCTGCGACACCATATGTCTAAGTGTTGCAGTTGTCACAATAACGACTTTTTTTCTGGTACCAGCCTCTACCGACGCGAAGAAAGGGCAATTTTTAGTACTAGATAAAGTTGTCACCAATGCGTTACTGACTAAGAGAGAAAGTGACTTCTGCAACCCATCTGAAAACTATAAAAAATACCTACGTTTATACCTGTTTTAAATTATCAGACTAAGCATTTCTGAGCATTAGAAACCTTAGATTCATTTTATAATAGCGATCGTCAGTGGCTTCCTATATGTTGATAAAATGTGGAGTATAAGTTATTTTAGACTTTTATTCTTTCTTTTCCTTTTATCCATCCATCCATCCACTCTCACAAACTTTAGTGGGACAGAATAGGTACCTACAATGTCTCTGACTAGAGCATTCATTGCCCGCCGGCTTCAATCAATTGAAAATAATATTCCGAATTCAGCAACAGAGGCGTGCGTTTGACCACGAATTGCCAGAATTGCATGGGTGTTTCCGTACTTCGAAGGGCACATCAACTTGTCGATCGCCGTTGTTATCAGACGGCAGTCTTCTAAACCTTATGGTCTTCAGGAATCTTAAGAGTTTCTGATACTAGATTTGTCACCGGTCAGCCATTTGCACAGAGGCGAAGTGGTATGCTCCAGACCTTCTCAGTTATGAGGAGTTGGAGTTTTTAGGTCATATCATAAAACGAATATCCCTTAAGTTTAAAACTAAAATTCCTATCTCTTAAACGAGTAAAATAAAAAAACCCGATCACGTACAAATTTCTCAAACAAGTTACGAACTAGTTCACTACGTGCTACGCTATAATATAATGTGCAGTGAGAACATAATTTAGTTACAAAATATAATATACAAAGGGATATTTCTCTGCATATTTTCTAGGACAGTGCATGTAGTTTCTACATCTCATTTTCTGTGACATTTTGGTTTATGAAAATGGCGGCAGTACTCAGTATGCATTGCGGGAAAGCAAGTTTCTTTTATCTTTAGTAAGATCCCAATTCGGATAAGGTGACGTCGCGGGCTCCCTAAAGTAATAAACTACTGAAGACGCGTGTAGTTTGTTTCCATTGTTGTACGTCACGGCAAAATTCATGTGTAAATTATCGCAAAAAAAAAATATTCTATTGACGGCGGTTCTAAAGATTGGCGTGGCATACTAAAATAGTGTTATATGAAATTCAATAAAAACACACCCAGCTTTATACCTGATCGTACTCCTTCGAAAGTAAAACGATAATGATTCTCTACTTAATCAGAACTATCATACTTTATCGCACCTTTCGACCCCAATTGAGACATCAGCAACTTGATTCGGCACGCTCATCTCCAAAATAACAAAACATGATTTTTATAGATTACGTTTTTATGTTACGAAATGAACTTATTTAATACCAATTAATGAGTAATTATTATAATTACGTATTTCAAATAATTGTTACAATGGATGTCATTATGATATATGGGTAGCAGGCTTCACACAATCTGATTGTGCGCAATGTAATATAGAGTTCCATAACTGCCTTATATATCCTTTTACCTTCTAAAATTAACCAAATCCATGACAGTTTTCCTTTTAAATTTATAACAACATAAAAAATATTATTTTATTGAAAGATATACAATAAGGACCTTTAGGACAAATATCGTGCCGTATCAAACATTGGAACTGTATCCGATTGCGTATACGAAATGCGTCGAATTTGTAGAACAAATATAAATGGTTGAGGGTAGATCGGGGGTAGATAATTACATTTTTTGATCTTCGGAAGCAGGGGATGACGTCATGTCGCGAGGTGACTTGTATTGGAAGTGTTTTGATAGTGTCAAAGAAGTGACATGTGTAAATATAACAAATGAGTGTTTTATGAGAGCTGAATGCACTTATTTATAGAGAAGCTTTGTTTGAGTATATAGAAGGGGACACAGAATAATAATACTGATGCCTTCATACATTCGATGGAGTGGGTATTTTATACTTACATGCATGTATAACATATATTATATACATCAATATAAAATCTATACCATAAATCCGTCATCAATAAAAAGTGTGTAAGTAAGATTTACGTGCGTAACAAGCAAAATCCCACCTGTTAGCCTTGGATTCGATGGAGAGGCGTGCAATGAGGCTTATTGGTGACCCTGAAGTAGTTAAAACTAATAAACAAAGCCTCAAGCACAGGCGCAGTTGCCAGTCTCTCGGTATTCTATAGGGTACATTTTGGAGTGTGCGCAGGAATTGCACGACTTATTTGCCCCCACCCCTTTCTACCAACGTCGCACCCCGGGTATCCATCCTTTCACCGTGGATATCCTTTTGGTACTGACGAAATGCTTCACCCTGTACTTCATATGGCGTACCGCGAAGGATTGGAATAAATTGACAGCGTCTGTGTTTCCGCTGAATTATAATGTAGGCATCTTCAAAACGAGAGTGAATAGGCTTCTTCTAAGTTAATTCGCTTTGCCATCTAAGACTACATCGCCACTTATCATCAGATGGGACTGTAGTGAAACATGAACTTTACATAAAAGAAAAAAACTTCTTTAAAAACTTTTAAATCTTTTTTAAATATTTAACTTTCGTGCTATCCTATATTTGTAGAAAAAACTATTCTAATAGTAGAAAAAACAGAATTGGTGACTAGCTAACTTCAGAGTGTCGCTTTGATATGCGGTGTGCACGCGCATCGTATAAACTAAACTATTAACTACCTTCAGGGTGTCGGTTTTTTGTGACTGTTTGCTCCCGCATCATTAAAATTTACTCTCATCATTTTTTACTCCCCAAAATAAGTATTACTTGTACATTACTGCGATCACTTCAAAACCGGATCATTTCGAAGAAAATTCAAAATGTACTGTTAGGAAATGAGGAAAAACTCTTCACATCCGACTAAACGGCTAATCGGCTAGTCGGCCCAGGTCATATACGGGCAATATTATTAATGCAAACATAGTAAAAATCACTCCCTAGTTCGTGATTCATAAAATTTTTAAGTGCATTCATTAAAACTAACAGAAGTATCTTTTAAACAAAGAACGACAGAGCTGCCGTGTTTAAAATTGATTTAATTAACATTAAGTTTAAAATGTACAAGCAATACATGTTGATCCAATTTAACTGGAAGTTATAAATTAACTCCGACCGAGAGGATTTTTCAATAGTTCAATTATTTTTCAATCTCGGTTGACGAGCATATTTCTGATGACAAGTCGGTTATTAATCATGTCAGCATTTCCAATTATATTCTATGTTATATTATTGTTTTAATATGGTTTTATTTCTCCACTGATCCGAATTGGGCTGCCGTGGTGAAGTATTAGGCCTCCTCAGAACTAGGAGAGACCCTCAGTAGTGGGCATCAATGGGTTGGTGAAAATTCTGAACTCTTACAGTTTCGATTCTTTCGCACTCTACTTGAAAGACCGTTAGTACTAGACCGGCTGTAACAACCTGGTTTTTTTCCATATAAAACTGACAAGTTTGTATCGAAAGTTGCATCGAGTGTTTTATATATATTTCATGGTACAAAAGGGGTATAAGAAAATTTTGTTTGATCTCTGATCATGGCGAATATAATCTCTCACCTCTTATTTTATTCTTCCTCGTACACTACGGAGCGGACAGTTTGCATAAAGTTCCCATACTGATGACAATGTATTTTTATGACATGCATGACCTGCTACTGCGTTCAGGATTGGCTTCAGACGAGGGAATTCCTCAATGGTTAACAATACAGTCATGAAATTTTGTGTGTTTCTTTGTATTACGGATCTATAATTAATGTTTTTAAATATTTTTTATACACCTTATTTTTTAATTGTATTTAATCATTTTTGATTTGACTTTTTAGTCATTAAAAATACCGTTGACATAATCAATAAAAAAACAAATAATAGAAATTTAGAAAAATACGCAGAGGAATTCACAACACACCACCTCAATCCAATTATACAATAACAAGCTCCAGTCTATCTCTATATCAATTTCCATTAAAATCGGTTCGTCAAAGGCGTGACAGGATAAAAGACAGAGTTACTTTCGCATTAATAATATTAGTAAGAATTTCACAAGATTTACCTTTATAAGATAAAAATGTTTATGTACACAGAAATACAGTAGACACTAAAAGTTTTTACAAATCGTAGGAAGTAAACGAAATATGTATTATTAGAAAACTCAATTACTATTGCTTTATCAAAGGTTTGTTTACTCTTTTAGTCTTAAATACTAATATATAAACAATTAATTGTTATTACTAATACAGAATATTTGTTATTACTACTGTTAAAACAAATAGTAAAAATACAAAGTTATATAAAATGACGTTGGAATAAAATATAAATAAAATGGGCTGTAGGTCTTTTATATATTGAACCTATAGGGTTACATCACGAACAAAAACTTGAGACAGAAATTCAGGAAAAAAGAGAAAAAAATCAGTGTAAAAAAATTTACATTGGCAAAATGCGTAAAATTTGAAAATGAAAAATCCTATTATAAATATAGAAGGAAAAATTTTCTTAATACCTACTTGTTTTATATGATTTTAATACGAATCTTCGTGGACTATGTACTATATGCTGCGTTACGGGTACTCACGATATATGTTTTTTGCGCAGATATTTCGACCCAGTTGCATGGATAATGGTCCCGGCTGATTCATTTCATTTCCCTACTCATTCATTTTGTTGAATGAATAAATTTCAGTACATAATTTAATATGCCGCATAAAAAATAAATACGCGAATACATACAAATTACTTTCATCTACGAATCATTACACTTAAAAGTATATCTAAACTCAAAATTTGAATACCATCAAAATAAACGCTGTTCAGCTACTTTGATATTTGATAATCTACGTTGAACAAAAAATAAATATCTATAAATATCTTTGGCCAACTCACACGCAGCCATCTGACCACAAACTAAGCATTCACTTGTACTATGGTGATCAGACAACTGATAAACATTCATATATACTTTTAAATACATACTTATATAGATTTTTACACACCGAACAAATATTCCTCCTCATCACAGAAAAAATTGACCTGGGTGGGAATCGAACCCACGTCCTTCAGTGTAGAAGTCGGGTTCACTAACCACTCGACCAACCGGCCTGTCATGCTTATAAAAAAATTTAAAACTATAAAAAAAAATTATTAAAAAATATAAAAGACTAGGTTCTACCCGTGGCTGCGACCGCGATTTTGATACAAAATAGTCTATATATTACTCCACACTATAATGTACTATGTATGTATGCTTGTTCCAAAATTCATTAGGATCTGTTCTGTAGTTTTTGCGTCCAGGAATAACAAACATGCATCCATCCACTAATATTATAAATACCAAATTTTATGAAGGTGGATGGATGTTACTACTGTATATAGTGTGGACAGCAAAGGCGTGGGCAGACACTAGTACGATATAAGCTCAGGAAACATGTTTTTGTATATGGCTACCACTTGCACTTGACCACCTTAATTCTATAAATATTCATGTTATCATGGACTATTTACCTAGAAGTTTCTTCACTTCGGCCTTACTGATAAGCACGTTGAGATTGCTCGTTGCCAATGGCAACGCCAGACAGACTGCCCACGCGATAACAAGGCTTTTGGACGCCATTGCAATTAATTCACTGGTACATCATTTTAATTTCACCTTAGTCATTTTTACACCGGTAAAGTTTGGTAAAACTTCATGTCGCATCCATTTTTTTAATGCGCTTAACTTTTAAAACAATCTTGATAAAAAAATCAACAAAAAGTATCTAACATATTCAACGAATATTACAAACTGATTAAATAGTAAAAATCTAAAAAAAATTAAAAACAAATATTATTTTACAACACAATCAAATAAACATTGTTGACCATAACTGGCCAAACGCTTACTTTCCAAGAAAAAAAACCAAAAACAATTTCGCGGGCTTTCGAATTTCGAATTCGTTCGGAAACGTCGTCACAGCGGGAAGCGCGTAGAGCGTCCGCGGCACCGCGTCGCACTGCTACACGTCCGGAAATCAGCCAACAAGTTAAGTTGCTGACATGCGCACTTAACACCAACCCTCTCGTGTGAACTGCCACTTTTGCACCAAGGTGTTCGGGTGTCATATTGGGCAAGCGATTTTATCCCTTTTAAGATGAGGAGATAACAACCAGAGCAGCGTTGACGTTTGTGATAAATTGCTTCTTGTAGATGTCAACTAAAAATAAGTATGCAGTAGTATTGATGCCAAGAACTTTAAATAAATTTTTGTAATAGGTAGCAAGCGCTGAAAAAGATTCATGTACATTGTGTGATTTGCGTTTGTAATTGCAATGCAATTTATAATAGCGCTACGCTATAATAAAAATAAAATCTTTGTTTAATTTTTCGTGTCAGTGGTACTGATGCTTCCAAATCGCTTGCAGCCCGACGAATGTGTCAACTGCCAATAAATCAAGAGGATGAAGTAACAGTAGGTGCAGTCAGTAGGGGGATGAGTGACCGCTAGTCGTAAATATTTCTTAACAACTTCTTGGAAACATGTTAAGCTTTTTTGTTAAAAAAAAAAATTATAAGAAAGAAAGAAAAAAGCTGTGGATTTTGTCAATATATAAAAAAATGTAAGAATTACAATTATAAATAAATGTTCTTACATTTATTTATTGACAAAATCCACAGGTTATTATAAATGATATAAATGGATTATTTTAAGTATAACTGAGAGCCAGCAACGGATTTACATTTTTTAATCTATACATAAATGACACACAACTAGTCAATGTTAGTGAATTTAAGTGTTAGTGCTAGTGTGTGTGTATGTGTGTGTGTGCGTTTACACGTGTAACTAAATCATACTCTCCGATTTTAATGCATACCTATCATTAACAATTTGAAATATAATTTCTCTAATACAAACTATAACATATTTATTTAAATGCACAAATTAAAACGAAACCCTTAACATGGTATATCACAGATAAATAATAAAAAAAACACTTTCGCTATCACATAACTACATAAGTTCTTCAAATAATTCCACTCTACCTATCACAGTTACAACATTGAGCTGTGATAGACAGACGGACAGTAATTTTAAGACCCTTTAATGACTTCTAATAAAATTATCGTAAATATAACTTAATGTTACCTGTAAGGTACATGTAAAAATTAAAGACTTTCATCCCTCGCATCGGAGCTGCGTACTCGTATATAGGTATATAAAGGGTATTAATTGAATTTATCTCAAGGGAGAGCGTATCCGCTTTGCATTAGACTCTGGCGACCAAGCTACTTGTATTTCGTAGATTTATTTAGTATTATTTTTATTATTGACAGGCTGGTTGGTCTAGACGTTAGTGAACCTGACTACACCGAAGGTCGTGGATTCGATTCCCGCCCAGGTCAAACTTTTCTGTGACGAGCAGGATTTTTTCTGTGTCTGGGTCTAAATATCTATATAAGTATGTATTTAAAATTATATATGTATGTTTATCAGTTATCTGATCACCATAGTACAAGCTAACGCTTAGTTTGGGTTCAGATGGCCGTGTGTAAGTTGTCCAAAAATATTTATTTATTTATTTATATTAAATCAACAGTGTACATAAAGTTCTTAATTGGATAAGAATTAATGATGTATTGCTTAAAATAGCTTCGAAAATAAGCCATTATTTTTCGTATAAAGTAAATGACAAAAAAATGCTGTTGTCGGTTATCCATAAGAGATAGACATTTACCATCGCGGAGTTGTCTGCAGACCTTTTCAAGGTACACAAATACTTAATACATTATTTTAATAAATCTCGGAGGGTTTGCAATGTAAGTGGAAAAAAAAATTTGTTATTTACGACATCACATTGAAAACCTCAAAAATTATAGTATTTCTCTACCCTATATTGAAAGTTATTATACATATAAGCCTTCCTCTTCAACCACTCTTAACTATCAAAATCCGTTGCGTAGTTTTAAAGATTTGATCATACATACGGACAGACAGAATGTGACTTTGTTTCATGTATGTATTTATGTGTGTATGTTTTATGCACGATGACCAACTTCCAAACATTCCATTCTGCAGCAGTAATAATAGGCAACATCAAGTCAACATGTATGTAGGTACTTTATTTAAACCGTCTACGTACATTATACTTTTTGCATAAAATAGTAGCCTATGTTCTTCTCAAATTCTAATCTATCTCCGTGCTAATTGTCATCAAAATTGGTTCAGTGGTTTAGGTGTGACAGACAGATACATATATCACTTTCCCATATATATATGTTAGTAAGGACAAGAGGCTGATATTTGATTGTAATATTATTAAGTTCAGCTTCAGCAACATGTGTACAATGGATCAGCAACAAAGGGCTCGTTTAACCCTCATCATGTTTTGACATCCCTCATTGTAACTGCCAACAAGTTTTTATCGTGTTATGAGTACACATAATTAACTTGATCACTACGTTAAGAATGGTGTGTTTATACGAAGATAATAATATTTATACATGAAGATAAAACTTCGTACCCCTTTTTACCAATAATAATACACGGGCAGAGGACTAGGGAATTTGGCACAGTTAAAAATTCCTTGGAAAAGAAGTCCAGAAAGTCATTACACAATCTAGCATGAATTTGAGACACACTGACTTATGAGTGGGCTGTTTATATACGAGTAAAAAAGAACTTTTGGTAGAGAGAACTTTCGAAATTAAAAAAATATCTAAGATTTATTGTACTGTAATAAATATGCTGTAATATCTAGGAGAAATAACAGTTTTCTGTACAAAGAATCTTTGCACTGGGCCTTGAGTTAATACTATAAATGTTTAAAATTAAATTTACAAAATAAAACTGTTCTTTATTTTCGTTGTTCAATTCCAAACACATATTTGTAACATTTCGTTCCATTGCTTGTTCACTTCCAAACACATTTTTGTAACATTTCGTTCCATTGCTTGTTCAGTTCCAAACACATTTTTGTAACATTTCGTTCCATTGCTTGTTCAGTTCCAAAATAAGCGTTTATTAAATTTGTTCGTTCATTCCATCGATGACCATTCGTCAACGTTTCGTAATATAAATGTTTCCCCCTGATGTAACAATTTTGTGTAAGAACTTCTTAGGTCGACGGAAAAACTGACCTTTTTGGACTTTCAGACAATATTCTGAGTGCAGAATTGTATTATTGAAAGCTTCCTCATAAAAAAACATCTTTTCTCTTTCAAATACTACTACATTACTACTGATGCTAAACACTAACACTAACTTACTTTAATTCACTTAGCTTGAACCCGTAAATGGCCCACAACTGAGCACTATCTTCTTAACAGAGGAAGCCTTGTGCATAACCCATCACGCACCTTCCATAACGAAATGTAGTTCGCCAGCTTGTCAATAGAGTTGGATGATTCAAAGTAGATTTTAAATCCAAGGCTCCCCCTTCGATTCCACAAGTAGTTTAAATTCTAAATAAGTTTCTCTTAGAGTAACCTTTCTATCTGGGGCTTGCTCCGAATTCAAACTATTTCGATTACCTCCGGTCGACCAGAGTTCGAATCAAATTGGTTCGATTCACAACTCTCTGTGTCGGTAATAAAGTCACTGAAGTGGTTTTTCATATTTTCAATTTGTTTTCAAAGCATTGTAACGTGCAACATTTGATATTGTCAGCTATTCAAATGTAAATTACAAAGCAAGAATTAGAACCACCTTTTTTAATTATTATAAGTTAATGTTTGACTACAGTCCCACCTGATGGTAAGTGACGTTGTAGTCTTAGATGGTAAAGCTCATTAACTTGGAAGAAGCCTATTCAGTCTTGTCTTGAAGACGCCTACATTATACTTGAGCGGAAACACAGATGCTGGCTACTTATTCCAATTCTTCGCGGTACACCATACAAAGGACGAGGAGAAGCGTGTCGTACCGGAGGGATATCTGCGGTGTAAGGATGGATACCCGGGGTGCGTCGTGTCGTACGATGGTAGAAAGGGGTGAAGAGAATTGAGTCGTGGAATTCCTGCGCACACTCTCCAAAATGTACGATCAGAATACCGAATATGGATGACAATGTTTACTTATTGACGATCATGTCCTGCCTGGTTTCAGATTAAAACCCCTGAATAGATAACAATACAGATAATTGTGTAACGAATTTTATTATGATTAATTTACTACTAGGTTTGCCTATCAGAACAGAGGCTTTCGTTAGTTCCCCCACATAAATACAATCACAATTCGTCTTTTGATTCTGATTTGAATACCTAATGAATTCTTTTCCCGTTTCTTCAATAAACCATCTTTCCGAAACGGTGGTAGACTAAAAAAAATATCGTTAATAATTGTAATACTAATCCTTACGTGAATAAATGAACTTTAGTTCATTGTGATTTTTGAAATTAACATCCCTTTTCGACGACGGTTAAAAAGGCCCAGATCTTTTTGTGCGACTACCCACACCCAGACGACTTATACCTTTTTTTTTATCGAGGGGGAAACCTTCAAAAGGTACCCGGTGCCGTGGGAGC
>DWJZ01006174.1:0-13291 GCA_018249125.1 Asbolis capucinus
ATCCGACTTGATTCGTGTTTATTTTAAAATACATTTATTTCATCTATATGGCTATACACAGCCCCAGTTCTTATTGACAATTCCGTAGCTTATCGAAGAAACAAATTCCGTGCATAGGATTCGAGGGCTCAGCTGTTTGAAAACATATTAATGAATTGTGTAGGACAACGTTTGCCGGGCCAGCTAGTTACAAATAAAACATTATGTATATTAACATGCGTTTGTCAGTTTTGATGCCGTAACAGTATCGAGAGTAGCGTCGTATTAGGTGAAGTGGAGTTCGCGTCGCGGCCTCGGCCGGGGTCACCCCGCGTTAGGCCACGCGTGCGGCAGGCGCCAGCAGCACCAGTGGAACTGGGCCAGGGCTGCACCGCTGTTGTAATTTGACTCGCATTATTCACACAATACAATTACAATCACCGCTTACTAAGCCTCTAGTTAGTCCTGCGTCATTTCATATCATTACAACTTTATTTTAGGGATTTTTGATATAATCGACATAATATTATAAAAGTAACTAGCTGACCCGGCAGATTTCGTACTGCTTCAATTTATAAATAAAAAAGCTAAACGTTTTGAAGTCAAGTTTTATTCTTATAATTTTGCTTAAAATAATTTACAAATATTTAATAACTACAAAATAGTTTAAAAATATTTGATGTTTTTATGTTGATGTTGCTTAAAAATAGTCACATCACAACAATTAGATATTTATGAGTAACGATGTTTTAAACAATACTAAACCAATTTTAAAACATCGACGATCACCGAAGATCAGTGATATGCCTGTTGGTACAGAAATACTAAATTGTTGTTTTTATTAAGTTCCTAGTATTTTATCATATTTTACTCACCTTTTAAACCTTCACTGGACTTCTACAAATGATTCAAGGCCAAAATTTAGCCAAATAGGTTCAGTCATTCTCGAGTTTTAGCGAAACTAACGAACATCAATTCATTTTTATATATAGATTTTAAAATTCCTTAGTACCGAAGCAAAATTGGTAATGGATGGGAAGTTCATTATTTTGAACATACATGTTTTAAAGTCACGTCAGTTTATTTAGTATTCCGAATTGTCACAATACATTATACTGAGAGATATTTTATAATCCATGTTACTTGAACGAAGCAAAAACATGATTCAGATAGGAAGTGAACGGCCAGCTGCTGCAGCGGCTGGAGCGGCTGGAGCGGCTGGAGCGGCTGCAGCGGCTGCAGCGGCTGCGGCGGGGCGATGACTTGTATTAGTGGAGGTTTATTACGTGTACTTACTGTAATGAAAACATTTAATTTTATCACATTTCTCAGAATAGAATATTATATATTCATAGCTGGGGTTTAGTATGTAATTATAAATGGCTAGTTATCAAGAATACATGACATCATTTTCCGCTTCGCAAGTTCCGTACGTACGAGACTCATCGAGTTGCTGGATGAAAGAGGTTGAACCTGAGTAACTGTGACTGAATACAATGTGATGTCAACTGACTCTTTAACCTACCTATCCTGAAGCGATTTCCTGAAAGCCGTCGGTCCTGTTTGCTGTCGTTGAATGACAATCATTAGGCCATGTCGGAGGTCTTTGGGCGGCATAAAAAATTTCGACACTCGGGTCGGTCACTTTAATGGGTCGAAGCCAGTGCGTCAGTAGACCGCAGCCGGGTGTTCTAATGTCCACGGGTGGCGTTGATCAGACAAGTGCCGGAGTACCCTGTACGCACCCTGTACTGGGCTGTTGTCATGTTACAGATATCCTAGCAGTTTCACCATACTCCATATCTTAAGCATTAATATCAATTTACTTTTGATGTAACTATCACAGTGAAATAGGTTGACCGCGTGTCATATGTATACCTATTCTTGTGTTAAAGTAGCTATTGTGTTTTTGTACTATGATGCTTTGAACAGGGAGAAAACTAAAGCAAGACATTGTCCCGCTTCTTTTGTGGTCGTTTAACCCTAGTATGGTGTATGTAGTGATAACAAAGGGCTCCCTACAGTAATATGGTAGTTGTTTAACTGAATACGACTCGCTCAGTTTTGTTACAGGTATTGTTTCATTCAAATACTTTTTTATTTTTTTAAGAATTTAGCGTTTGATTAGGAAACCGTCTGATCGTAAGTGGCGACGTAGTCCTCTATGGTAGATCTCATTATTTCACTAAAAGCCTACTCACTCTCCACTTGAACACATTTATGTTATAAGCAAACGGAAATACCGACGTGGGCAACTCATTCCACTCTTTCGCAGTAAGAATGATAAAGGACGAGACGTAACGCGACGTTCAGGCGGTGTATTCATAAGGAAGGGATGGATGGATACCCGCCGTGCGTACGTTCCTTCGATAGGCGATGGGGGAATGAACTCATGATCAAAGTATAGATACTAAGAGGCTGGCAACTGCGCGCCAGTGCTCGAGGCTTTGTGGGCTCGTGTTGTTGCGGAAGTGTGCATGAATGTTAAGCCATTGAGGTTCTAGTACAAGTTTCAATAAATGACCTCTTCGCTTCAGTCTCGTATTCTTTTAACGATTCATTATCTTTCGTCGTTTGAATATGTAACAGATATCAATGTCAGCGCCACAAATCATTCTTAATGTTAATTTGTTGTGATAAATGTTTCGCCTCATTAGTCTCCGTCTAACACGATCATCGTACAGATAGGGAATCTGTAATGTTAAAGTTTATATGAACGAATTATAAATCCAATTCTTCCTCGTACTTGCGTCATTCTGACAGGCCGTGCGCTACTCTGGCATCGCCTATTAGTAGGTCATCTGGTTTACTATCAACTAATGGACTGGTGTAAACACTTGCAGGGGATGAATGTTTGCCAGATGTGCCGGCACGCCGCACTCTTCCAGATTACCTGTTGACCACTCGTGTTCGTTGTGACGTTGTCCGAACTTCGTCTATTCTACTGAAAACTATAAAACATGGCGCGACGCATAAACATGATGGTGGTGACGTATGTGAAAGTGTTCACATTTTTTCTTGAAGTTGAGATCGTTTTGTGAGTACTCATGTTTTCCAGTGATTTCTTATTATAAAAGTGAACATAAAAATAATGTAAAAATACTCTTAAATCTCAGAAATACGAAAAAAAATACAAAACAAACATTTAATTTTTGTGAGGTTTCCAAATTAGTATTTTATGATGCGTAATAATGTTTTAAAAATAGATGCAACATTGTGCAATAATGTGTCTACATTATGTAGGGCATCGTGCAGGTTCCCGTCTGCGGAGCTGTCGTTGGACGCATGCGCGATGTCCCGGCCGCGCCACCACCACCACGGCACCACCCGCTTTCGATCGCGTTACGTACACGCTACGTGTAACTGTGAAAACGTAATGGTAACTAGGTCGACGCTCGGCTCGCTCGCGGCGCGGCGGCGCGGCGGCGCGCGCAGGCACCCCTCCCCCGCGCCGCCGCGCCACCGCGCCGCCGACGACGTCACTATCGATCGCGCACGTGGCGCCGTAAATGACGTAGCTATGTCTCGTCGATAGTACACCCCCGCAGGCCACCCTCGCCCCCGCCACCCCCGGGTCACCCGGCGCCGTCGGCAGGGGTCGCATGCTGCAACTAATGGCGTTATTCCCGAGCCTACTTTCCGACCCGAGCAATCGTTAATGAACTCCTACGACCATATTTGTTCATTCATTTTTTTACTCTGATATGTTGTGGAATGCAATAATGCAGCCGGTAACTAAAGATTACGGGATTTTACTACGGTGGCGAATGTCTCTAGTGGAGACATATGTACTGTTGCATGACGCCGCTGTGCTGCAGCACCTGTTTACGCGGCACGGCGCGACAACCGCGGCATGTACTGGCACTTGTTCGTTGATAGTCATGTAAACGTACATTTGTAAATGATGCGTAGGATTCAAGCGACCCCGCCCATCACTTCAAGTCAACCAACAATGTTGTGACAATAGACGGTTAGCAGGTTCCTACAGAAGTCTCTTGGTTCTTTATTCGTGTCATATTGTAGCGCTTCTCCTCTTTTTCTTTCTCTCCGCCTTTCAGCCACCTTTCTTCACATTCTTCTTCTCTCATCCGTCCCGAAGCGGTATGTTGTTGGTGTGTCTGTGGATTGTTAGTGGCATGGTATAACCATAAAAAAGCACCTAATTGAGCCCCAACAATATTTTTGCGTAACCATGACAATGGGCGTAGCATGTACGAGAGACGAGACGGCCCCACTGCTCGGTTTAGATATATTTATAAAAGATGCCATTTGTTGAATATAACATTTACGGCTGTCTCTGTGAGGGGCTCTGTAACGATCAGCAAGTTTATTGTATATTGATTGTTTCAGGTACAGCGGAACCCAACAATGTTGTTTAGTGGTAAGTAAGCCAGCTCGCCGTAGCGGTCGTGCAGACCCACCGCCGACCGGCGACCAAAGCAGAGCGCAATTTTATATCGATTCAAAAATAGTTTTGGAGCAACAAAATAAGGTTATTGCATTCGCATTTTCAATAAAAATGTTATGAAATAATGAACTTCATTTGAATGACTCAAAATAGTTTAGTGATGCGGTATAAATGTGCTCATCTCTGCGAGCCGGTCTGCTTGTAACAGCTTGCAACAGTTGCCCTTACAGTGTAACAGCATGAACTAGCCTAACGATTTGAAACTTGCTGCTGACGCGAGATTTTGATAATGAATATTCATCCGCGGATCCTCGAAAGACAATTACAACAGATTCTGTTGTTTTAAACATAACTTATAAAAAGATTTATTTTAAGAAAAATAAAATTTTATTTAACTGACAGCAAGGGTGGCTGAAATACTATAACTAGGAGAGCGGAAAAAATAGATGTAAGATAACTAAAATATGAAATGTGTACTGATACAGTAATATAAATAATATGTATATAGTTAAAAATAGTTGATAACACTGCGTCGAGACGAGTAACAGCTCCACTGCAGTCGAAACATGTCGATGTGTGTTCATTCCCAGCCGCACTGAACCTCGGATATTACAAATAATAGGTTAAATAACGCTCGTTTTCCCGTGTCCTGTTACACATTTTCATTGTATTGCACGACATCACTCCCAAACATTGCTACAAAACGAAAGTTAACATGTTTTCCTGTAAAAGTTGCATTCTTTAAAAAATATTGTATATGTACTCGTTGCGACCACTTCAGGCACTCTACAATATAAATGTTACTCGCTGGGGAAATATTTGCAGTAAAATGAAAGAAAAATAATAATTATTATACATAACTTTGTTGGATAGGCAATGGTTTAGTTCTGAAAATGCAAACCGTTTTAAAACGTACATTCCCATCGTCATAACACAAATGAACATCGTGTTTGGCTGTGTGTAGCAGTGTGCGTCATTAGTTCTGACAGGCGTGCAGTGCAGTTGCAGTGACGTCGGCAGTGCGGTCGGCAGTGGCGATGGCGAGGCGGGTCGACCTACATTGACCGACCGTTGGCCGACCGTTGGAATTAATACAATAATCCAGAAACCGGCCAAGCCTACGTTCAATTACTTTGAAAATTGAATTTTTATAGGGAAACCGTAAACAAACTGTTATAGCGGACATTAGTTTCTTACTCACAAGCGACTATGTACGTAGGATTTTGAACTTTGTTCATCCCATGTCACTTCCACAGCCAGTTACTTTTGCATTTATAATATTAGTCAGCAAGTTAAAGATTGTAAAATGATGACATCGAGTGTAATCGTCAGGGCTTGAATGAAAATATGATAATGATGTAGTAGGTCGTATGCTTGGTCCGGATAACACAGTTGTTGTTGTTATAGCGCGGCCGTACTCGGTGCAGTCTTAGTTCCATTTATTGTTTAGATGGGTCGAGGTCTCGCGTCGATCCTAAGAACGGAACCAAGTTGAGCACAGGTGACGCGTTGGATAGGAGGATGGGCGACCGTTAGTAGAGCTTCTGTGCCCTTGGTCTCTGTCGTGATCGTCTGCTCTGGTAGCAGTCGCTGGACGGCATAAAAACCCCACTGACCTTTGCAACAATGCGCATTGTAGCAGCACAGTGGAGTATGCTCTAAGCTTCCTCAGCTTTAAAGATATTTAAAGATTTAAAGATATTTATATAGATTTAAAGATATTTATTGTTTATATAAGGACATACATAGTTTATGTTATGTCTTTAGTTCACAAAGCGCTCCACGAGTAGTTCAGTAGGCACTCGGCACGTCCTTTACCCTTTATTGGATTCACAATGTAGTTTTAGCGGGGGTTAACATTGTGTTTGACAACGGAACGCGGAGGCGGGGGTGAAAAGGGCAAAGGTCGTGGTGCAGTGGCGCTGCAGCGGGGTCGCGGGTGGTCGGGGGTGGCCGGGGAGAGTTGGAGATGGAGAGTGGGCGTTCTGTGGGGGACGGAGGTCGTTACATAAGCCCACGGCCGTATTTACATACCGAGTTCCGCTAATGCCGAAGGTTGGTTGCGCATAAGGTCGAACGTCTGGGTCACGACGCCGTCACAGCTACCTCCGCCGTTTTTAATTAGCTCTACCGGGGCACTGCTAGTTTTCATGTGCTTCATAACTTATTGTAAATGCCAATTTATTCTATCGTTTTATGTTAAAAATGTTTGGTTGAACATATTTGTCTGAATATATTCTTTATTTGTGTTGTAAGTGTGCTCTTCTTTTTCCCAAATGGAAATTTGGTCCATTTCAGACGGCCCCATTCCGGTTGAAGCGATACTAATCCCCGAGACGCAGTGTTTCAATTGACACAGCTTCACTTCTCGACTTAAATAAAACCCACTTGTAATAGTTGTGCCTAGAAGATTTCGAAGATGTCACGTTAGGTTAGACGAGCATGGAATGAAGCGAGCTGACCCGCTACTGCTTGGCATCGATAGCACAGAGTAGAGTTGCCAGCCTCTCGGTATTCGACACACATTAGAGAGTTTGTACAGGAACCATGTACACCTCTAACCCTACCCTCCACTTTCCATCATCGAACGATACGACGGACCATCGTCTCGCGGCCATCTCTTCTTTAAGAAAGACGCTGTTTGAATCGTCTTTTATATCGTGCACCGCAAAGAAGTTCAACGAATTACTAGTCGAAGTTTCCGCTGAAGTACAATGTAGGAGTCTGCAAGACGAGAGAGACGAGACAAGATTTAGATGTTAAAAGAGAAGGAAATTTTTGCTTCAATTTTATTAATCAAATCTTGAACACTTTACAACGATATATTAAATTTATATTAAAAGTATGAAAGTAATTTTTCTTAACATCAAATAAATTTAAAATACGGGCTGAAAATCGTAGCGAACAGGAAAAATGTGCAATAAGAAACTTAGTCTGAAACATTCAAGATATCGATACACATACGTGACGTACGAACAGACTGTGTTCGGTGTGGCGTACATTTATGTATACAATAGTAAAGGTCAGTTTATTATGATTGTGATAGAGCGAAGTGTGTGGCGCCACCTCCACCTCCATACGTACAAATGGTATTTGTTCAGACGCTACGTGCGCTGTGTACTGTATGTGACCAATCGCGACTCTGCTATCTGTTCGGATAGATGAGATAATGCGGTACACAAACACGATCGATTTGTAAACGTACTGACAACACGTGCAACTTCTGTCGGACCACCACCTGGGCCATACCATCTTTCACCCGTTGCTTCCTATTAGTAATTACCGTCTCTCCTGTCCATTCATTAATAGGACACCCAACACAGGTGTCACACATACAATTGTGCTAAATAAACTAATAGAAGTAGGTATCTATTAATTTGGTCAAACCTTAGTAGCGTACACGGAATTGACCAAATCGAACAAACTGAATGTTATCAGATTACGGCGGTGAACGCCGCATGTGCCTGGTTCAAACCGACGCGCTGTGGTTCGCTCAGAACAAGCTGATTAAACAAAAGTGATTTTTTAATTACCTGGTCCCCTAGCCAGATACCTATATATCCCAATTATAACAATTGTTTTGCTCCTATGTCAACAACTAATAAGATGATGAGGTCAGTATAAAAGAAAATGGTTAAAAAGTTACTCATTAATTGCATTTTTGCGCTTACGGAAGTATCATCATATGTCAGTGTTTAAGTTATTTTTAAAGTGTCAGTGATTGATTTCCAAGTCAAAGGTGTGTATTATTTAATTCTAACTAAAAAATGGATATACTTTCACCCCTCTTTCTGTAAATAGCTCGAGTTTAAAACGTTATGTCAGTTTTTGACGATTTTCTGAATTCAATCGAGTAGAAAGTATCGTACTTATTTTGTACCGAGGCTAGAAATTATATATTTTGTAGCTGCATCTGTCGACTTTGAAATTTTAGCTATTAAAAAATGGCACTTTTTCGCAACTTTGTCATTTTGCCTGTTTTTCAGAATACGAATTCTCAGTCTCGAAAATGGAGTTTTTCGATGAATAGCAAAAACATCTCAAAGAAAATAATAATTCTAGACTTTATGATTTTCTATCGATGAGACATGATCTTGCCAATATCACGGAAGCATCTAAACGGGAATCCAAAATGAAAATTGGAAAATTCTCAGCCCAGATTGACAAAAAATGGAAAGGTTGTGGAAATATTCGCGATCGCTTCCTAGCTAAAAACTCTGAGAGTTTGTCTGGGGATTTTGAGTTCAAAGTCACCATCCACCACTCAAGACCGTCCACGTCCAGTAAGGCTTCGATTCCTGGGCGTCCATCAGTAGATTTTAATGAAGCTAGTGAAAAAACGAAGAAAAGGCGCGTAGAAGATCTTCTTCAAATACAGGACTTAAACCAGTTAGTAGTGGCTGCTGAACTATCGGCGCGATCATCTGGACAACGAAATTTGGCTTCAGTAATTAGAGAAGCAAGTAAAATTCCGGAAAAGTGCAATTTTATAAAAATAAGTTTGGATGTACTCGACAAACCAAGATGTCTATCGAAGGAGGAGGCTTTGGCGTATTACATAGATGTTAAATCTACTAGCCACTCCTATAAACAAACAAGAAAGTGAAGCATCAAAGCAAGACATCAGGTATTCCCATCATATTATAGTGTTAGGCAGGCAAAAATTTAATTTTACCCTTCCGAGGAACAGATTTTTATATATGAATCGCGTGCTTAAGCGTGTATTAAGCTTCAGGTGGTTTTGAATAAAACTGCTGAACGTTTAATTAGTGCACAATTTGAAGTTTTAAAATCTGTAACTGCTGGATCATCATTCTCCCTTATAAGCAAATGGGGGTGCGATGGAAGTTCTGGTCATAGCACTTACAAACAAACAGTGAAGATACAGATGAGTTTTTATTTATGTTCTCATTCGTGCCACTTCAATCACGTGACAATAGCGGTACCGTTTTTTGGCAGAATCCTAGACCATCTTCGACTATGTGTTGTCGACCGATTAAGTTTATATTCTCCAAAGAAACTACAAGTTTAACTGTAACAGAAACCAATAAAGTTTTGGAGGAAATAAACCAATTGGTACCAACAATAGGTGCTGCAGATGGTAAAGAAGTATCTGTTAAGCACGAACTACTATTCACGATGGTTGATGGTAAGGTATGCAACACTATGACTGAAACTTCAGCAGCACAAAAATGTTATATTTGCGGAGCACCTAAGTACCTAAAGTAATGAATGATAAGTCTAGGGAATTTGTAGGAAGTAGGGAAAATATTGGTTTTGGTATATCTCCCCTTCACGCTTCGATACGATCTTTTGAATGTTTGCTTCATATAAGCTATCGTCTCGAAGTTAAAAAATGGCAACTTCGAGACGAAAATGACAAAACAAATGTAAAGCATCGTTCGGCTCTTATCCAAGATAGATTTAAGGCTGAAATGGGTTTAATTGTAGATAAACCAAAACCAAGATTTGGTAATACAAATTATGGAAATACTGCTCGTCGATTTTTTAAGAATCCTGAACAGGCTTCAGATATTACAGGTTTAGATGTGACGCTGATTAAGAACTTTGCCACTATTCTGAGAACTTTAGCTTCGGTTAACGATATTGACGTTGTTAAATTTAATACTTTAGCACAGGTCACAAAAAAGATGTATCTTAATCTTTAAACTTCTTTCTGATGTTTTAGAATTAATAATACCCCCTTCTGTAAATGTAAGTTCCAGTATAAGTAGTACTCTTTGTCAAAATATTAGCATGTTGGATTATAATGTACCAGATTCGTCAGACGAAAAATTTAGTGATGTAGAATAAAGAGTTGTAAATAATATTGTAAGTACTAATTTATTTATTTAGGTATTCTAAGATATTTACCTTATCTATTTTTATTGTTACTGTGTTATCTTATCTTACATTATTATTAGTTGAAAACATATTATTTTTAGCTGCTTCTTATTTCAGTAATAATTGATGAGTGGTAATAATGTCCCATTATGTAATTAGTCGATAGGTTATTAGTAGATTAGTTGTATGACTCTCGTTAATATTATTATTGTTGTTTTTTAACTGTCAGTGAATATGATGTCCAAGATGTTCAGAGGAGTTTCTATTCCCTTTCTTCTCGTCCACGACAAAGCACCGAAACGGGGTAGATTAAAAAATTGAACTTTGAAATTTGAGTTTTTACGAAATATCCTCAGTCATTTTTAGTTTGGTTGGTACACGTGACCCGACCTTCCTGGTTGGCACCCTATTAAGGTGTTATGTGCTAAAATTGTATCAAAACATCATAATAAAGTAGTACGAAGCCAAAAACCCCCATAAATAATGTTGTCTAGCTAGCTTGTTCTACTCGAACCATTGTGCGACGGCCAGTCGAGTGTCGAGACGAACAACATATGTATTTGTCAAAGCACGTCCGTGCGCCTTTGATTAAGGTTACTTAATATCAAATAAATAAATAATATCTTTGGACAATTCACATACGACCAACTGACCCCAAACTAAGCGTTAGCTTGTATTATGGTGATCAGGAAACTGATAAACATACATAAATACTTTGTAAATATATACTTATATAGATATTACACACAGAACAAACATTCCTGTTCATCACAGAAAAGATTGACCTGGGTGGGAGTCGAACCCACGACCTCCGGTGTAGTAGTCAGGCTCACTAACCACTATACTAACCGCCCTGTCAATAAATGCTTCGAATAACACCTTTCACTTTTCTTGGAAGCGGCAATTATAAAGGGAACAGTGCACCAGGCGTAAATATCTATATTAAAATTATAAAGAGGAAAGATTTGATTGTTTGCCTGTTTGCATGTTTCAGGAGAATTCGCCTCGCAACTACTCGACCGTTTTCAAAAGTTCATTCACCATTACAATCCTGCATTATCCCTGATTTATAATATCAATTATTTTCAAAAACATTGGGGTCCGTATAAAAGTTCGATAATGCATGTTGCATTATATGTGTGAAAAAATAACAAAAAAAACTCTTTATATTGCGGACGCCTCGGAAAGGATTGACAACCAGTTGTACCAGACGCGCGTTGTTACTCATCCACGCATCAACCATGCGTCCGATCGGTGTCATTTTAGTACCAAAAACCTTTTATAGAGAATCCTGAAGAGAGTTGCTAAACACATCGGTGCTCTATCTCCTCCCATTTCAGAGTGTATGGAGGGCAAACAATATCGGAGGGCTTCGCTGCCCCCTGTTGAGCACAGGTCTGCTCCTGACTCCTCGTGACGATGTGTTGCCTAACTCGGTCCGGCCGCGCGCTCCAGGCCGGGGGTGAGGCGGGTGTTCGAGTAATGCGCAGTAACTGAAAACCTTGGCGTGATAAGGTTGCGATACAGCTGTGACGTCACTCTCTTGCGCAAGCGACGTTACCTCGCCGCCCTCACTCCGCTGTCATCACACCGAATACTATTTTGCACCTCGACCGTATTCCATAGATTGCGTCACACCGCATGCTGAATACTCTGTGCAACTTGGATCCACAATAAATGTCAACAAACCATAAAAAATGTTTTGTGCATTTTCACTAACTTACATAAATGAGATTTTTCTACTAAACTACTCATTATGATTTTGTTAAATTAGTTATTAAACTTAATATTGATCAACGAACACACACTACAGATAAATGTAGTCATGTCAGTCACACAAGACATCATTCACAAATGCATACTTGTTGGCCTTTTTTCCAAAAAATTTGATGAGATAAATAAATTGACTTTGTACGGACATACGTTTCTTTTTAAATTAGTTTTTGTTATAATAACAGCACACATTGTAAAAAAATGTTTACCTTTTAGTTAGTGAATGGTGGCATTAAGCAAAACAGATTTTACAAGAAATGACAGATTATATTCATATAAAACTGAAACTAAAAATATTTATCTCGTCAGTTTCATACATAAATATATTTAAATGTTTATCAAGTTAGTAGAAGGTCAATACAACTTATAGCTATTGGCAAAAATAGATGCGGACCGTAAGTGAGTTAAGCTCCTGTTGGCCAGGCCCAGGTTGTTCTCGTGCATATATTTAGGTTTTCCCGTTATATTTGCTAGCACGGCCCTGCGCCCCTGCGGCCCTGCTGTCGTTTGGTCATCCTCTGCTCACACTGTATGTCCTGTCATGCTTGTCGTCGTCGTCTTCCCTTCCCCGCGTGGCAACGCGTCGATAAAACCGCAGCCAGATGTTCAATTCCCACCATCCGTCTGCTCGTTTGCCTTCTTATCACATAAAACAAGTTACTTTTAATTTATAACGGTATTGTTTCAATTTAAACAATCAACTTGAAATTGCATCGACAACACAAGTAAATGAGATTCAGCAGTCGTCGCTCAAACTTACTTGGAACCAAATGATTACCACTAAGAAGTTATACTATATAAGGAGTTATATAAGGCGAATTGAGTCGGTTCAAATATTGCAGATCACGCAGTAGCCGTTGCTCGACAGGATCAAGTTGTGATTTTTTAAACTGTGTATTGTCATGGTCGTCATCACTTAGACTGACCATTGCTGAACTGAAATCTGGCCAACAATCAAAATATCCAGTACTTATATAACTACACAAAAAGTAAGCAAAAAGCATATAATTTGATTTGCATACCGCTTGGCCGCGGTAGAAAAGGAGCTTAAGATTGTATAAATAGAATTTTTATTGTTCTGTAATTCAAATGGCGTCGGGCAGCACGTCGACCCCGGCCGCGGTACTATGCTGTGACGTCACTTGTTTTGGCAACCTTACTAGTCAGCTCTCGAAGTGTTTTCAAAGAAGAATGGTGCCCTCCTAATATGTCTTCCTTCGCCGTCGCGTGATTGCTATGCCGACTTTGGCGAGGGTTCTACGGGCCCCAAGGATAACCTTTCTACCC
>DWJZ01006175.1:0-13290 GCA_018249125.1 Asbolis capucinus
TGTAATTATGAATTGTTTTTATTCTTGAAAGTTGTTTATGTTATTGATTCAAGAATAAATAACAATTCTTTTTGCTTACGTTTCTAACATCGGAAGAAGTTTAAATACAAGTAACATATCTTGCATTTTAATATTAAATTTCACAACCAATTACATACTGTAATAATTTTTTGTCTATAGTAGTAATGCAATTGGTCTTCTAGTCAATATAAATCTTGTACAATAATAGCACATCTGTTATTTCATAGTATTGGAAGTTTTTACATCAATTGACGGTCTCAGTCATATCTTACCTGCGTCCTGCCGATAACAACCAAATTTACGTGCCCTCCACAGCACGTAAGTCTCAATAAAAAACTGACTTACCAATCGATGGCCTCCGACATACTTTATCGGCTGCCTGCTAATAACAACCACAATTACGTGCCCTTCAAAGTACAAAAGTTTTTGTAACGTTTGCTTTGTAGCTGTCACCTGACTTACGTTACACAATATATTCGACTTGGTAAAACTGAGCGCCTAAGTAACTTAATGTAGTGTAAGCCGCAAGCCAGTTAATCATATTTACCAACTTCATTTCCCTGAGTTCAACGTGCCATGATCTGTGTGGTCATCCACCATCTTTATTAAGGCTAACTTCTAATTGTAGAGCCGAGGATTACGGTTTGTAAATTGGTCCCCACTTAGCACTTCAGTTCGAGGTGAGAACAGGATACAATTTTGAAATTAATGTTTCTTACTTCCTATTTTTTCGTTAGATGTATTCTTTACTAGTTCGTGTTAATTTTTATTATTGCGGCTTCGATCGTAATGTATTGATAATAACAGGCCATGTGTTATCACAAACTATAATCTATCTGTGTACAAAGTTTCATTTTAATCAATTCAACGGTTAGCGTGTGACGGAAACGCAAACATCCGAATATATAAACATCATCCCAGGGGAACTAGAGTCGGGATAAAATCCGTTCTATGTTTATTTCCTCAATGTAGTTGTGTGCTAAGTTTCATTTTACCCCGGTAAGCGCGGATTTTATTTTGTTTATAGCACGCACACACATATGTATATACAAGTGACTCTCATTATGAGTATTCATTACGATAAACGTAACTTCATAATTAAGCATAGTACTTTATTAAAATAAGCAGTGGAGTTAAAAAAAAGTAATAACTATATATCTTTATGTTAGTACGTAGTAGTCAATTTATATATGCGGAAGTATATTTGTTTGTCATTCGCGCCAAAACAAAGAAACGTTTTTGATTTTTGGTATGGAATCCAACGAAAATCAAAACAGCAGGCTTTTTCTTAGTAAAGGCGCTTTACCATCTAAGACTACATCGCCACTTCCCATCAGGTAGGATTGTTGTCAAGCATTTACTTATAATATGTAAAAAAAAACTCCCTATATTCAACTAGCTATCAGAAGTGCTGAAGAATGTCAAAAGTTCTGTATTTCGCAAATAAAAATCTTATTTCTAAGATAAGGTTTATAGTAAGCGGTATAGATGGCGTTATGGGCGTATTACTCATGTGACATATTCTGAATTTGAATACATAATAAAATGATTAGTTTTTATTATAATTAAATTGACCACAGAACAACTAGTCTTAAGATAAAGGGAAATATGAACTATTAGAAACTGCCTTCGCTTCGCTTCGGAAGAACCAGTTACCAGAAAACTGTAACAGTTAAATATACACTATCACGGATTTATTTGTAGATATTGATGTCCTCTATAAAACTGTAGTACATCACTTTGCTCTATTGTCAATAATTACCGCACCATACGCGATATAAGGATTTTTTTCACACGTTGGGTTACATTATCGAATTTTTCACGCTGATCCCTACTTTTGCTCCTATTAAATATAGCCTATGTTCATCAGGGATAATGAAGGATTCTAATGGTATCATATTTTTTTAAACCGGTCAAGTAGTTTCGAAGCCTATTCAAACAAACAAACAATCAATCTTTCCTCTTTATCATATTAGTATAGATAGGTACGTTACGAACTTCACCAACATTAATTTAACCAACTTTTTTTTTGTATCACTTTAATGTCATTTTTAATTATATTCGCATCATAAATAACCCTCCAATTTTTTTAATTTCGTCTTTGGCCTAAAGTTTTATATATTATCTATGGTCCGTACTATGTCTTTGAATAAGTTTTTTACAGCATATCGATTTTATAACTATAATTATGTAGTATGTTTATATACACAATGCAATATAGTAAGAAACGAACGTAACCATAGTGTTTACATTTAAAAACTTCTCTGTAGGGTTTCGCTCTGTGAAACGACTTCGATACTGGGAAAAATGATAAAATTTCCCCACTTTTCAACATAGTAGTGATGTATCTCATAGTATAATAGTTTGAAAGCTTAGGGCATTTTGCAGGTACGACTTAGGCAAGCGAATATTTAAATTACTTTGATGACAGGCCGGTTGTTCTAGTGGTTAGTGAACCTGATTGCTACACCGAAGGTCGTGGGTTCGATTCCCACCCAGGTCAAACTTTTCTGTGTTGAGCAGGTATGTTTGTTCTGTGTGTTTGGGTGTAAATATCTATAAGTATGTATTTAAAAATATATATGTATGTTTATCAGTTGTCTGATCACCATAGTACAAGCTGACGCTTAGTTTGTAATCAGATGGCCGTGTGTGCGTTGTCTAAAGATATTTTTATTTTTATTAATCTATCTTAGTATCTACACGTATAGAATGGAAGGAAAGAAATGAGTAAGAGATATAGTTATGTAATGTTAACAGGTTATGGACATACCTATGTGTGAACGAGAAGTTAAACAGACGTCAATATTGCTTCCGTTGCTATTTTGAAAAAAGATAAGTCCAACATTTTTGTAGTGTTTGAATATATGTAGTAGTTATTTTTTCCCTCACTGACGCCACACAAATAATATATACATACATGTGTGTGTGTGCGTGTATTTGCACTCGTTAGCTATTTCTATTCATAGCTATAAAAATTACATCGTTGTTCAACAAATTAACATCAATATAATATCGACATAAATCGTAATACAACAGATAATTTATCGATAACGCTCTATAGTATAACGTAATCACACTAAACAGTCTATTTATCTACACAGATAAAAAATGGACGAATTTTATCACATTTATCGGTTTGGTAAGGTCTGTGGATATTCCACAGACAATATTTACCTTAGAATTAAGGTACACATAAAAAAAGTTTTTTAAAAATTCCAAATTCAAATCTCACTATTTGTACTAGAGTTTTGATATTGACAGCAGTGATACCCTCGTCTCAAACGGGTGGGGCTCAAAGCTTGTGCGCACCTTTAATTTTCAAATATAGAAGTTGAATATCGCATGCTACGGTGAAGGAAAACACGTGAAGAAACCTGCACCCCTGAGAGTTCTGGAGACATTTCACAAAGGTATGAAAACCATCAATGCGCACTTGACAACATACTATCTGTACCACTCACAGGCCCGAGCCCAGTACGGTACAGTAGAGGCATAGTTAAGGATTGATTCGACAGGACATTTTCTTACCTTCAAAATTTTTTTCAAGTTTTACCACACGAAATATACGCATTTGTGGGCGGCGTCGTTTTCGTTTCGCTTGCGTAGCGAGGAGTGTCTGTTTATCATTCGATAATGCTTACGAAGCTATTTTAACAGCAAAATGTAGTATTAATTTAGTTTAGTATATTTACGAGTCAGTATTTTTGTAAGACTGAGAATAAAAATGATGAAGTGGGGAAATATTTATATGTATTGCATTTTGATATAGTTCTATATCGTAAACCATTGTATTTTTAATAAATACCCTGTCAAAATATCCCTTGTAAATAATGTATATAAAATAAAGGGAAAAATAAACGGACCTTCTTCACACATAAAACAATGCAGGATAAAAAAATGTTACAGAATCCTTCATGTACGGATGCTTCCTACTTATAGTTGGTGCAAAATCCATACAAACTTTTAAAACTTTTAAATTTTACCATACACACTTTTCAATTTTGCATGTTAAAAATTGCAGATCAAATTTGCACCGAGTACAGACAACATAAAAATATTTAGTATTAACAGTTACTTAAATACTTAAGGATAACTGCGTCGATACAAAAATCACGAATGAGGAACCTGTCCGAAACCTCGAAAATGTTGATATTTACTCCGTCGTTATACGTTGGTCGAAACCTTGGCATCCATGAGCACTGAACTTGAGTCATACGACCTTTCACCTAATTTGTACTATACAGACCGGCTTCACCTCGGAAGAACCAGTTAGCCGAAAAAAGTAGTTATTGTGACATAACTACAAAAGATATAGTGTCGCCATTAAGATAGTAATATGATTAGTGGAATTATATATTTTATTTTAAAGATAATTAAGTATTTAGAGTTTCTGCTCGTGGCTTCACCTGTGTTGTGTTGATAAAAGTAGCCTATGTGTTATCCTAAGCTATAATATTCCTCATTTTCTCTCCGTCCTTCATCCAACATCTTCCCCATTCTACAGGCCGGTTGGTCTAGTGGTTAGTGAACCTGACTACTACAACGGTGGTCGCGGGTTCGAATCCCACCCAGGTCAAACTTTTCTGTGATGAGCAGGAATGTTTGTTCTGTGTGTCTGGGTGTGTATTAGAAATATCTATTTAAATATGTGTTTAAAAGTATATATGTATGTTTATCAGTTATCTGATCACCATAGCACAAGCTAACGCTTAGTTTGGGTTTAGACGGCCGTGGGTGAGTTGTCCAAAGATATTTATTTATTATTATTTATTCTATTTCTGTCTCCCGTCCTGAAGTGGTATGTTGTTGGTGTATCAAGGGTCAGTTACTGTCGTTATTGATCTCAGTTGCCTTAACAATGTACCTCTTCCCTTTTGTCTTTCTCTTCCCCGCATATGCGGGTCTATTTCTTCCTTCCCGGCAGTCAACGCGTTAAAAGCACCCTAGTCTAGTGTCATTAATGTCAATGTCCTGCTCGTTTGCCTGCTTATCACATAAAAAAAAATTATATGTGCGCCAAGTTTTATTTTAATTCATTCAACGGTTAACGCGCGAAGGAACACAGACATCTGAAGATGTAAACTTGCACATTATCCCAGGGGCACCTACAACTGGGATAAAATTTATCCTATGTCCATTTCCTGAATGTGGTTTACCTGTGTGCCAAATTTCATCTTAATCTGAATTATTAATTAGCGCGTGAAGACAAATATCCAAACATTTTAACAAATTTCCACATTTATAATATTAGTTGGACTATATCCCAGGATTAGTGTAAGGCCATCAACACTTGGCCAGCGTGGTGGACAATGGCCTGTACCCCTCTCATTGTGAAAGAAGACCGGAGCCCAGTATTGGGATAGTTGCAATGATGAGGATTAGTAGGATTTATACTTCTTTAAAATATCCTAAAACTCCATCTGAACTCTTAGTTTATAAAGAATGGTTTTCGTGGGAAGCAACATGAGGTTTCAATAATTAGCGGTCATCAACCACGTGTTGGGGTAAGCGAGGCCGTCGTCAAGGTTGGCTGAAGAATACATACGGGCATTCCATTATGTAGTTATTGATTTACCATAAATGACGTAAGTTCAAGACACCGTAGAAGAAATTGTAACGTTTTTAAGACTTAAAATTGTAATGTATAGTCAATTTTTTTATCATTACAAAACTTGTATACAAAGTATCGGATGACAATGTCACAGTTTTGTTATAAACCGTCAGATTACATATGATTTTAAACTCGAATCATCGTGAACTATGTAAATTATGCTGTGTTACGGGTACTCACGATAGGTATTTTTTAATCAGCGCAAAAAAAAACATGTATATCCGTGAGTACCCGTAACACAACATAAACGGCACATAACATATTTGACACACTAATATTAGCCTTAACAATTTTTCAATCCACAATACGAATTTTATAAAAAAAACTAAATAGTATAGTAACTAAAATCAACTTTGACAGTATAATTTTGACAAAAAATTCAAAGGATTTGTACGGACGAGAAAAAGAGACTTCTTTTATAACATGCTATTTATTAGCTAATGCTACAAAGTTGCGAACTTTCTGCTATAAAATTGGTATTTTAAGTACAGTACTTATAAATAAAATACGACAATTTATTTTTGCCAAACCTTACAAGTTCATCAATTTTTTTAATATTTGTATCATAATTATTCTTCTATTCCTGACAGACACACAAGCAATAATACATATATTAAGATACAGTACGTTACATACTAATTACAAATCGGAACATTTAACAAAATATTTTTTCTTTTTATACCAGTTTGTTAAGTGGAATTGCATCAGAAAAAGTTACCAGATAATAGGACTTTATCCATAAAACTAACTGATGACTAATAATTTTCGTATCTTTTTTGACAGTTTTTGAAATAAACAAGTGTTTATGATTCGTTGAACTCGTACAATCAGGATAAAAATGGAGTAAATTGTCACCACAGTTCACAAAATTATACATGTATTAATGTCAGTGAGATACCAACGAACCTATCACTTTCCACCAACGAAATATTTGTAAATAAAATACCGAAACATCTGTCAGCGCGGGAAGTGAAAGTAGTGGAGGTACTGGCACGAATAAAAGTTTGTTTTTTTATTGTGCTGCTACAGTATCACTTGTGTTATTCTCGTATCGATTTATTGTATACCAGTAATACCTTGATAAGAAATGATGGATAGATAATGATAGAGATAGAGTTTAAGATACTTCCTTGTCTGAATCTGAGTTTTCGTTTTTATTTCCCAAAAAACAACACTGCATTCACACAGCGCATGCACACATGATAAATTTCGAATACACCTACCACACGCCTGCACATGCACACGCACAGCGTGCACATAGAACTCTCACATACACCACACACGCATCCCTCATTGACACATGCACACATGAAACGCACGCACATCACCAATAACATTTTTTTTTAATTATTTGGAGCAAGTTAAAACAGCAAGATGGTAGAAAAACATCAACTTCCACTTCTATTGTACGTTCATCTGTTTCTTTAGTCTAACGGTCAATGTTATCCTTTAGATATCGAGCAGTTAATTTATTTTAGTTGGGGTCAGTACAATACTAACTGCGGTCGCCGGACTCACCGCTTGCTCGACCGTATACCGATTACGAATGTGTAACCGCAAGCTGACTAACACCGATTGTGTTTCGTTTTGACTGTTGAACAAGTTAATACAAGATATCGCGATATGACGAAACGCACACAAAGCGCCTGCACACACTTCACTCATTCACATCCCACGCACATGTGCACGCTCCAATCACTCACACAAACTTCACTCATCCACATCCCACGCACATAAGCACACTCACATCACTCACACAAACTTCATTCAATCACATAACACGCACATCTGCACGCTCACAACGCTTATCCTTGTATTGTTTTTCGAATTTCAAAACATTGCGTATATTTCAAAGAGCATGGCAACAATTTTACCATATTGATCCTGCAGACTCCGCTTACTAATCTCGTTGTCAAAGAATTTTGTTTGAAAAAATAGTTCTAAAATAAGCCGCAGCGGCACCGCTGGAGAGCTTTGAACGTATATAACAGGCTAGTCGTAAAAACTCCATAGTTACCTCTGCAGCCAGATCTCCAGAACCAGTATAAAACTGAACAAACTACAATGCGTTTGCTGCAAACGTCCCATATTTCAGAGTTGGCAATGATAAATATTTATTGAGCTAAAACCGGGATTTGGCATTTACAGTTTCCGCAAGAATGCATTAATTCTGAAATAAAATAACCTTTTAAATGCTTTATATTTATTGATTTGGTAAATGAAATGGTTATGTGACTCAATCGAAAGTAACAGGGTTTTAAAGTTACAACCATTTTCAGGTGTGCGAAGTCTATCAATCTGCACTTGACGAGAAGAATACAGTACCAAAATAGCCAACAGTATCTTAAATCAAAATCAAAAAAATCAGAAAAAGTAAAACCTGTAACCTACAAAACACTGGTATAAATTTAAAAATAAAAAAACGAACATGTCTGACCAATTTCACTTTGTTAAGATGACAAAAAATCCATTTGTGATAAACAAAAAATGCAACAAAGCTTACCCAGAAAGACAAAAAACGTAGGTATTAACTAAATAAAATGATCCATCGTCCATTTTGTAACAAAAACATTGGATAAAAAGCAAATGGGTTCGTGATTATCAAAAATGGGTTGGTACACCACCACAAAGTATGTATTAAACGGGATAAAAATCCCCAGATTATATCCCATTACAGCAACTGAGAGCGCCTCACTAAATATTACTTATCCTGCCCCTAAATGGATACAGCGAGAACATCCTAAATCGGATTAAATATATGTACCCCAAAAAATGATCCTTTTTAACGCTCAAAATCGAATAACCAGGTATTTATTTATATGCGATGGGTTCGAAATTTGTGATATTAAAGTAAAGTAATCTTCATTTACCGTGTCTCAAATGCGATACTAACAATATTCTTATTAAACGCTGTCCCATTTCAAAATCTAGTAAGGAACATCTTTACGAAAATCAGTAATGTATAACGTTGCTAGCCTAAAAATCCCCACAAAATACAAAAAATCCACCATCTTGTAGTCACAGGAAAGTATATACAGTGTGTACTCTTTATAACAAAACTCAAAGAATTGAGTATTTTTTATCGTTATAGAGAGCTATCGTTATGTGGAGTAGATGAATAATATGTGGGTTTTAACGTAAACCAAGTTGTGCTCACTTCTACTTTATAATGAGTTTATCGTTATAAAGTATAATGTTATAAAGACTATATATTTCCAATTTGGATATTATGAGGGCAATAAATGATTAGTACCATTTTTACTGATCCTTAATTTACAACATACAAAATACAATACATTATAATTAATATCTTATTGCACTGACATAATACAACAGATGTCTGACCTTGAAGTAAACTTTTGGACTGGCAACAAAAACTATTTAGTGTAACTAAGCATGCGGTAGTCTACGTCTGAAATACGACCTCGGTCGAGATACTGAGACCTCTCAGCTTGAGAGCGTAATCTCAAGAGTTGATTTTGTTGTATTATACTATAGAATTCGAATATTGTTTGTGATGCACCCAATATTATTATTTGTGTACATCACATAATACTAAACCTCTAAGCCTGAGAGTTAAATCACAGTCGATTGCTGTATACATTAGATTATACAATGTAATGATTCGTTATCTATACATTTTTAATGGCTTATACATTTGCTTTATCTATATTTTTTTTTAATATTTTGAATTTTTTCGAACAGTACTAAATTTATTTTCATATTTTAAAACGGGACTAACTTAAAAACAAACTTGATTTCTTAGCGTTTGAATCATTCAAATTGGTCAAGCCTTCTTCGAGTTATCGTTGAACATACATACATATATGGACGGCGAATTGATGACCTCTGTTTTTAAGGCGGTTAAAAAAAACAAGATGAATAGATCATGGAATGAAAAAAAAATGGCCTTATCGCATGAATAATAGAGAACAACGACAAATATTGTTAGAAATAGTGTATTAATATAAAAACTTTTAGTATAATCAATTCTCAACAAAGTAGACAGACTTGGCCTTCAACCTAAATACTAACTGAACCTTTACTTAATCCAATAATGTAACTTTGCGCGACTCGTGGAATTAATACTTATTAACGTTTACGAATCAGATGTTAGCATTGAAACAGGTGAAATCACTAACTTACTGTGAAGGAAAACTTCGTGGGACGCAGGACTAAGAATTCCCTATAAAGTTGTCCAAGGTGTGAAGTCTACTAATTCGGAGCTGGTGTAATGGCCTAAAATCTTCAAACTTTGAGAAGATCTAGTAGTGGCGGGACATTTGGTTATAATGACATTGAAAATTTTTTTTTTGACATTCAAGGGGAAAATAATGGCGTCTTTTTTCCATGTATGCGTCATTCCTTACACAAATCGTAAAGCTCCCAAACACGAAAGCAGGGTCAAACCAAACACAAAATCCTGATGTACTCCTACAAGACAACGGTACGCACCAAGTCACATTTTGGTAAGTACTTCACGTAAAAAGAAAATACTCCTACAAATCTTGTTACGGAAAACGATGGAACGTGACTGGCAAAGTATTTAGAATATTAATATATGTGTAGGTACTAGGAATGCTTCGTTATTTTGTATCAGTTTTATTTAAAGGAAAGGGAGGCAGCGATAACGATTTGAACGTTGGTCACTCGAACGGAAGTCCTGGTTCAAATCAAATCAAAGTTACATATATATATGTAACTTATATACATAAATATATGCAGATCCACTAGCACCCATCCATTTTTGTCCACGCTCGTCATTGCAACCCGTAATTGTCCGGCTACTGGGCTCGAGTATTCACTCACAATGTGAGAGGCCTGGCCAAGTGCGGATTTGTGGACTTCACACGCCTTTGAGAACTTTTTGAAGACCTCAGGAGTGGGTTTCCTCAGGATGTTTTCCTTCACCGAAGCAAGTGATAATTGATTAGTAATAAGTAACTTTGAATTAGAAGTGCAAGGTTTGAACCCAGAGCTTCCTGTTCGACAGACCGACGTTGAGGCCCTATTTTTTTGCCGTCCACGAGCGTTTAGCTTAACATGTCATATCACTTACAACCAACACAAATTGGTGAGCTATAGGCGCTTATAACCACTCCAGGTGCTTTTACACACATCTTAACAATATAATTAAAATTCAGAAACAACCTGCAAGCAAAATATACGTAAATATTTCCATGAACCACTACAAAATATAAATTAAACTTTTTTGTTGCTCATGAACTAGTTTCAGACAAGCAACACAAGTAAAAACCTTTACACTTTATAATTTTATATTAAAATTGAATAAAAACTCGACTACAGTTTTACGTAAAACTGCCAAATGTAACATACATAAAAAGCCGATCAAAGTGTACACTTTTGTGAAGGTTTTTTACAGATTTTAAAAATAATAAAGTTCGTAGACTATTCAATCTCCTTTTTGCTTTAATCTCACAAAAAATAGGGTATCCTACTAAGCTGCCAGTGCTTTGAAATTATCTTAAAATCTTAATTTATTTCATGCCAGTATCCTATCTTAAAATGATCAGATTATAATATAATAGAATCTGGTAACGAGTTATAGTTTGAAGAACGTATCGTTTTTACTGGACCCAGAAGGAAGTTTATCTTTTTCGTGTGTATGTATGTGTGTAGAATTCTTTGTTATTCACTATAGCTAGAACGGCTTTAATGTTTTGATAGCCCGAGTGGCATAGGACCAGTGAAAAAGAAAAACAAAATGCCGGATTTTGGGCGCCATAATTCAAAACTTAAAAACGAATTAAGCTTTATGTTTTTTTATAATTACTTTTACAGTTTTTACATCAGATGGGCGCACAATTTAGTTAGTACTGGTAGTGATCCTGCCAGCGAAGTGACGGACACAGGTTCGATTCCCGGCCGAAATATTTTTTGTGACAGATAAATCGTTTGTTTTCAGGTTATTGATCCGACCTAGACAGACATTTATACGACAGATAAAGAGTTATTCTTGGGTCATGAGTGTGTACACAAATGTCTATACCACCAACGACGTAGGAGATCCCAGTGCGGACCTACATATATGGTGTTAAATATTATTACAAGCTTACGGCTTACGGGTCAAATTTAGCAAGCTTAATTAGACCTACTTTCTTTTACACTACGAAGCTGATTTGTGCATAAAGTGTTCGTCCTGATGACAATATATTTTTATGATAAGCATGACCTGATACGTTCAGGATTGGCTCCAGACAAGGTAACTCCTCAACTGATTAACATACATACATATATATTTTTAAATACATACTTATATATGATATAAGTATGATATTCCTGCTCATCCCACATAACTTTGATCTGGGTGGGTCTCGAACCCACGACCTTCAGTGTAGCAGTCAGGTTTACTAACCACGAGACCAACCGGCCTGTCAATATTTACAAATACGTTAATAAACCTTATTTTATGTTCTTAAACGTTTGTAAATAATTGCCAAACATTCTCAAGCTAAAAGAAAACAGCGAGACAAAGAATGTATATAGAACCCTGACCCGAGCGACCTGGAATGTATTTCTTTATACATTTTGTTTCGTGACACTTCCATGACTTTATAAGAGGTTTCTTCTTTATCTTCAGTTGTTCTGTTCGTTACTTTTGATGTAAATAGCCGCCAATTAGATCCTATGTCCCATCTATGAGGCTCTGGTACAATGTCCACATTGGTGTGCTGTGCCACAGTATGCTGTAAGCAGTGTTAGCTTCGGTTTGAATGTTGGCCTCTCGAACCTCCTGGGTTCGAATCCAGGCACATATAATTTTCAAATTTATGCGCGTACCAGAAGTTGATTATCTCTTGCGGTGAAGAAAAACATCGTAAGCCTGCACTCCTAAGAGTTATGCACAAAGTTCTCAAAGGTGTGTAAAGTCCAACAATCCGCAACTGGCCAGCGTGGACCTGTGTGGACATATTGTAAGACTTGAGCCCAGTAGTGGGATATTTATGGGCTGCAATGATAATACTTCTATATCTTCATTTACATTTTTATATACATACATTCAGTTTCAATCCATATAAATTTGCAATATAATTCATTTACTCAAATGAAGTTAAAAACATCACTAATAAGGAAGAACTTAAATTTTGGAAAAAGGAATTACGTCTCAGAAAATACAAAAAATCACTTATCATATCATACCCTCCTTTGTTATTCACCTATTATAATTTGTCATCTTCGTTGCACTTTTTATGTGGTTGCGAAAATATACCTATTCCGGGAAACAGAAGTCAATTCATAATTCTTCATAATTCACTTTTTTCCTTAACAAGCAATTATTCATACAACATGCAGCAGAAAGATGACATTAGCCATTGTAATGATGTGGAGTATGTCCGTAAACTCCTCAGGTATGAGGACTCCTACCAAAGGATCATTATGCAAATTTAAAGATATAGTCATGCTCCTGAGAAAAATACCCGTGTTGATACTAGATCATTATGCTCCTCTACATCAAAGGAGTCGTGATAAGAAAGGAGAAGCGGCAAAAAACTCCTGGTATTTTAACAAAATTTTTCCGACAAAAAACTCCATCAGTTCTTGAAGGTTCTACAAATCTCTCATTAAAAATATTGCCCGCTTCAGAAAACAAAAGAGAGATTGAATTGTATAATTACTATATTCAAAGTTCGTAA
>DWJZ01006176.1:0-13290 GCA_018249125.1 Asbolis capucinus
ATGCATTTTTATAACAAGCATGACCTGATACTACGTTCAGGATTGGCTCCAGACAAGGGAACTCCTCAACGGTTAACAGTTATAATATTTTATGTTTCTTTGTGTTATGGATCTATAAAATTAAAGCTGGTGTTTTTAAATATTTTTAATAAACTTTTCTTTTAATGTTTATAACCGTTATTTCTTACATGTGTTATGTTCCCTATAATAACACTTTGGTACTGATTTCTATACAGAAAACCTGTTTTTAAAACAGATTTGACATGCTGAATTTTTTTATAAAATTCGTATTAAATATCGTACCATGCGAGAAAGTAATTTAGCGGTCTTAAACACAAAATTAAAACAGAAATAACTCAAACATGACCCCCACCCCGTAGAAGTAACATTTATGTCAGAATAAAAAATACAACACATCCCTTAGTCTGCCCAACTCTGACTTGGCAGGGTTTTTACAAAGAACTCTAACCTGCTTCTTCTCAAAGAAATCTCATAGGAATACAAAATGGACGAAACCGCCATAAGGTTCTGAGAACTGCCTACACCAGTCATTTGTTTGATGTTGGTAATAATTAAGCTTTTATAGACCGGCGATTTGTTACGATTGTAAGCGAACGTAAACGTTAAGCAATAACGGGCGCGGTGGTAAGAGAATGGGTGACCGCTAGTGGCAAAAAAATATCAGCGCTTCCGTGGAGGGCACGTGAAACCATAGGTTCCGGTAGTTATCGTTCAGCCACTTCGGAGGCCTTCAAACGGCATAAAATTTTCTAACTCTTTGGTTGGTCACTGACCCCTCGATCAATCTGGGTTGGAGCAGTGTTGAGTATGCTGTAAGATTGGAATAAGTTGCCCGCTTCGGTGTCCTCGATCAATCTGATTTGGAGCAGTGTTGAGTATGCTGTAAGACTGGAATAAGTTGACCACTTCGGTGTTCACGTTCGATTACAATGTAAATGTTTTCAAGTCAAGAGTGAAGAAATGAAAGAAAGAAGAGTCAAGAGTGAACCGCTTTCCCATCGAAGACTTCATCGCCACTTACCATCAGGTGGGATCGTAGCCAAGCACGATTATCTAAGGTAAAAAAATTAGGAGAAACCCGTGCTCAATAATAGGCTATCGATAAGTTGAATCCCCAAGGGATAGTCTACAAATAAATGCAAATAATATTCTTATTTCAAATCGATGGCGCGTGCCGAGTCAATAGAGTAATATGTCAATATTTAATAAATCAATTTTGTAATTGTGATGCAGGTAGCTGGTCCCATTTTTTGCAGTATTATGCACTATTGAGTTTTTGTTACATTTTTTGTTATAGTTTTTGTTATCTGTTGATCGTGTGAGCCGAATTTAAATGTGGAACACCTTTTTTTATTTTTTTTTACCACTTACGGTAGATGTATTTTGAATGAAATGTTTGTGATAGAGTCATTTTTTTTTGTAAATTTTGGTTTTTGTAAGCCACTCCTTTTTTGTGTTTTGAAAAACGTGTGAAGTATGGACTGTGAAGTGAAAGATTTTAGAAAATTGAGCACTTTGTCATGTTAAAGAAGCTATTGTAAAATGTTTATTGAGAATAACAAAAACTTTACCGAGTCAAATAGCTTTAGTAAAAACTTTATCGAATTTTTGGAATAACGCTTGCAAATTTATCGAGTTCAAAAACTTACACCAACATATTTTCGAGTTTTTAAAATATTAATACTATTGTAATATTAAAAACGACCTCGTAAAACATCAAAAATTTGGAATACTAAAAACATTTTTTATAATTTATAAATTAAAAAAAATTGGTAAAAACTTTATAGATTTTTTAAAGTACTGAATCTTTATCAAATTATAAATCAAGGGTTTAGCAAAATAATAATTTTCTACCACGAGTAAAAATTTGTTTTTTTTTTTAAATTCGTAAACAGACATACAAAAATACGTACTAACATATAATTTAGACGTATCTTTAAATCCCTTTTTCAGAATATTACATTTTTTTTGTTATCTGTCATATACTGCAGGACATAAAATGTCATATTAACATATAGAAGACTGTATTTAACGCTTGTTTTTAAAAATCATTAATTACATTAAAAGTAAACTTAATGTTTCCTGGATGAAGTAGAGATAAAATAAAATCGTTTATTTTGTTAAACCGAATTTATAATCTGTGGACAGAATCATCTCCTGAATGAAATATAAGTGTTTTTCAAGATAAAACGGCGTCGCTATACTTAAATTAAAGAAAAATACTTTTGAAAGTTATAAAAGGTGAACTTGAGTGAATTATTTTTCTCGAGAGAGATCTTATCGTGGTTAGGGTGATAAGGTTAGTTGAAATTAAATATTCCTCTTTCTCTTAACGGCCCTTTGATGAGAAGACAGAATTTATTAAGATAGAAATACGAAAACGTTCAGTTTTAAATACGAAAGCGAATACGGAGAATGATCGTCTCGTCTTTTATCAGCCGTACCGCGAAGGACTGAAATAAGGTACCCGCGTCCGTGTTCTCGTTCGTTTACAATTTAAATGTCTTCAAATCAAGAGTGAATAGGCTTCTACTAAGTAAGTGTGCTGTACCATCTAAGACTTCATCGCCACTTACCATCAGGTGGGATTTATTTATTTAAACTTTATTAACCACCATATAAATTATTGCGTTACAAAAGGCGAGCTTAATGCCAACTAACCAGTAGCAGGATTGGTTTGATAATATGAATATCATTTTAACTATGCTAAATTGTAGTCAAGTAGTAACTTATTTATGGTAAAAAAAAATGTAGTCAAGTAGTAACTTATTTATGGTAAAAAAATCGATTTTTGCATGTTATTCGTTGAAATTAAGAGTAAAGTTCACAAGATTATATTTTTATATTGGCTTGGGAAAATTATTCTTAATTCAAAATTTAAACGATTTTTTTTTATTAAAGAGCGGCCGATTAAGGATGGGTGACCGTTAGTGGCAAAAATTGACCCTTTCCATGCTTGGAGGGATATATCCTGAACCCAGATTTTTTCGTTAGGTAGCAATCGTTGAGCCAAGTGGGAGTACTTTCGGGCGGTATAAAGTTCCGGCGCTTGGGTTGGCTACTAGGCCCTCGATCTCAAGGTGGTGGAATATGCTCTAGGCCTCTTGACTCAGGAGGGCAGGCCTCTGCCCGTTAGTAGTTGAAGATATCAATCGTTTTGAATGAAATATTTACTTATAGGCCGATTTTTTCCGTACAAATCTTATAAACAAAATGTGCATGACAATTTTTCTGCCGTACAAATTTTGTAAACAAAATGTCCATGACAATGTCACATTTTTCTTATAAAATCGTCTCATTACATGCTAATATCTCGAGCCGTAACATACTTTCAATACACGAGTCTTGTGAATATAACTAAAAACAAAAAAAAACTAATTTTTAAAAATATTATTTTTATATAAAGTTATTTATAAGATTTATAACGATGAAAAAATTTTACTACACATTTTGCTGTTGAATTTTTGATTCGTTACATATAACAATGTTTTAAAAAACACACTAATTGTTTAATACTCATATAATTACACTATCTTAGATCGCATAATCTATAGTAGTAAAAACAAAGAGCGGGCGTGGTCAGTTAATAGTTAATTAGTAAGTTACAACTAACTGGCATTGGTTACTGCGTGGGAGGCGGTGTACATACCACCAGTAACTGTAATTATCAGTACGATCTATGACGGAATGACGTCATAAAACAAAATGGCCGCTGGCGGAAATTCTAGTAATTTATTCTTAGATTTATATCTGGATATTTCTATGTACTTAGGTTTTATGTAATTTTATAAATTATGGTGTAGTTTTATGTACATTTTGGGTGTAGTTAGTTTTTAACGTTTTATGACTAAAAAATGTGAACGGGTTCTGTAGGTCGGGAGCTTCTTATCCAGCGGAAGGCTGATGGAATCCAGAGAGAGGGGAGCTCAAGGTAGGGTTTTTTATGGAATTTAACTATGTAAAATACTAGAATCTGACCTCGTTTCGTTTCGAAAGAACCAGTTACCACAAGAAAGTATTTATTGGGACATAATTGAAACATATATGATACCACGGACTTATTTGCAGAGATTAATATCCTGTATAAAACTGTAGTACATCACTTTGCTCTATTGTCAATAATTTGAAAATTATATCGTTCGAAAATATATCGACTTCTGGCAAAGGAACTCTACATTAAAAGTACTAAACATTTATAATGTTGGGCAAGTGCGAGTTGTGCACACTGTACATATATTTGGAACGCTGAATTTTTTTTTCCTTTTCTAGGGATTTTACCTTGAATGTTTCACTTTTCAGGGTTCCGCAGAAGTTTAGAAGCCCTAATCCGTTCGTTTATCTACATTCTACTTCAGATACTCTTAGCGCTTCAAGACTCAAGATTTTTACCATCGGGCAGTATTGGGTCCTATTAAAGTGCCTAATTAAAGTGACCTATGTTTTTCCTCAAGTTCAATCCTACATCTGTACCAAGTTTCATGTAAATCGGTTCAGCAGTTTAGACGTGACGAAGTCACAAACAGACAGACTTTTTTCCATTTATTATATTGTTAGGGATTTATCAAACTTGGCCTGCATGGTGGACTATGGTCGAGTCCAGCTGTGGGACAGTTTTGGATTGCAACGATGATGGAGGATTTATCAGGAAAGCTATTTCGGATAGACTGGCTCAACAGGTAAACGATAACTCATTAACTATGGAACCATACATTGTCCGTAACCCGGCTCACGCTTGACCAGTTTTGGTAAATTCTGGTAATATTAAATTAAATTGTAACTTTGAGAGCGATATTGTAAAAATATGGCCAATTTTTCATTCTTCACAGTAGCTCAACTATACGATCGAAAATTTTATTCGAGTGTGAAACCATAATACGATTTTATATTCGAATGACTCGAGCAATGGACGTGGTTGCCCATTTACAGTGGTCATTGAGCAATTCATTTTACATTTCAACTTTAAAAATGAAAAATACCATCTGTTACTTAAAAATTTTGAAATCTATTTGCATAAAACAAAGTAAAAGCATATTGCTATTAAAATAGCGACAGAAGTCGGTTCCTGGGTGGTAGACCTTCTTGAAAGGATCTGTTTATGACAGACTGGAGTCTGACAAGAGTCAGTTATCAAACGATTCGTCGTGTCCCAGCTGGGGACTTTAAAGTCAATTCTCTTCTTATCCTCCTCACCCTTCCGTCCTTCTCCTTCCCCGGTTCTCCTTCCTCAGTCACCGGTCCTGAAGAGATCATCGCCGTCCATGAACATTAGCAATACCAAGCTGAGGTGTCTCTAACGCATTTCCTGTCACTGATATACTTGACAAGACGTAGAAAGAAAGGAAGCAGTTCACCGCTGAAGCTATCGTTGCCTGTTGACAGAAGAATGGGGAGAAGTAGGACGACTAAAGGAAGAAAAGAAAAAACAGAAGAATAGAATAAATTACTTAAAATTTTATCTAAGTTATGGTGAAACCTGGTTAAACATCATGCACTTAGAACTGCAGATAACCGTTCTTCATTATGTATACTAATATTATAATAAAAGTAACCGACACAGCTCGTAGGTTTAGCCGGCTGAAGTGGCAATGGTCAGGCCACATAACGAAGGATCAATAACCATTGGGGAAGAAAGGTCTTCGAATGGAGATCACGTGTTGGAAAAAGGAGCAGAGGACGCCCCCTGACCAGGTGGACTGATGACTTGGGAAAGCAGCGGGCATACGCTGGTTTCAGAGGGCTCAGGACCGGTCAGAGTGACGCAAATTAGGGGAGGCCTATGTCCAGTGGACATCCAAAGGCTGATTGATGATGATGAGGTGTTCGAACGCAATAATCTGAGTATCAACTTATTCGAATTGAAAATTTCGTATTGTGTTTAATTGTCCTTTAACCCAGGAGGGTTGCATGTTATTAACATCACGCCACAACCAATAGGAGCTGAACGTGAACAAAAATTTTTACAAAAAATGATATTTTTTAATGATTTTTTTTTTATGAACTTATTACTTTTTTCTTCATATTAATACGGGTACAGAGCTATACAAACGAAAAAAAAAACACAAAGAAGAGCTTAGAGACACTGTGACAGCGAAATCTTACTAACAGATACACGTGGGCACCCTTTAATTTTGCCACCCCAAAACCAAGCTTCAACTTCAAAATTCGTCATCGAGAACTTATTTATTGTATTATAACAAGAACAGTGACTTATAGGGGACAGAAACCATTTACAAGCCCTGATCCAATCGATATCTTATGTACCAATAACCAAAACGACCCACGCGTATAATTTAGAGCTGGGGTGACGATTCGTACAGAAAAAACCATGAGGGTGGAACCCCTGCTTTTTTTACAATTTGTTTAGGGGACGGTGGACCTAATCGGAGCCGTCTAATACATCTCTATGTACTTATTTATAGAGGCGATTGGGGCAAGAGGTGATTGTGCCCTCAGTTTTTTATTCGTGGGTAGACGATTTTTCCGTTTCGTTGCCGTTGGGCGTTCTGCATTTAAAAGTTGGCTGAATAGACGCGTGACAATGATTGTTTGACCTCTATTGTTCTAAGTTCAAAGTTTGAACAACGAACTTGTTTAAAGATTGGGTAGTATTACATATAATGTACTGGCCAGTGTTAACGAATTCATAATATATATATATATATTTTAATTTGTAATGTATCAATTGATCTCAGGAAATAGTGAAAGTTGTAGTAAAATAGTCCAAATTTGCAGGTTACAGGTACTCACGATATGGTTTTCGCGACAGTAATATTTTGACCAAGTACGGATCATGGTCGAAGTTAAACTGTGGTGACGATGAGAAGCTTTTGGCAGGATGACAGATGACATTAGTACTTTAGTCTATTTACAATGTAAGATACGAAATATATCGTACAGAAAAAAAAAGCTGATAATGACCTTAGCTTAGCTTAAGCTTAGCTAAGCTTAAGGTTCATTAGATCCTACTAATATTATAAATGCGAAATTTTGTGAGGATGGATGGATGCGTAGATGGATGGATGTTTGTTACTGCTTCACACAAAAACCACTGAACTGATCTGAATGAAATTTGGCACAGAAATAGTTTAAGGTCAAATCACGCGGGCGAAGTTGTGGGCGGTCACTAGTGATAGATAAACTCGAAAACTACTGGGCTTATTTTGATGTTCTTTGGCAATATATACAACAGAATATTACGATAGACATTGTATATTATTCTGATAAATTAAAATGTTCCTATTAAATGGTTTTTCTAAGTTAATCACTACTCAATATTCTATACTAATATTAATTATACGGAGGAAATATATGTTTGTTTGTATGTGGCGGATATTATCCGGAACTACTGGGCCTATATGAAAAAGTCTTATATCTATATATATAAGTCTTATATCAGTAGAATCCTATATTATCGCTGATCAACACAGGCTATAATTTTTTTTCAAAAACGCTAGGGGCCCGTAAAAACTTCGAAAATATAAACTTGTGAAAAAAATACCAAAAAATTCCTTTATCGCGTACACTTCTTCAATTATTGACAACACCTCAAAGTGATGCACTGCAAATTTATAAAGGACACCTATATTAATAAATACCATATGTTATTTATTACAGTTATGTTACAATAACTAGTTTCTCTGCTAACTAGTTATTTTTAAAAGAAGTGATGGCGGTTTAAATTTTGGCAATTGTATTTTTTTTGTCAAAATCCTTGCGTTGGTCATTGCTATGTATAAAGTGACCACCGACCATGAAATATAGACTGGTAGAAAACCATAGTCTAATATAAAAAATAGTTAATTTGATCAATGAGATAATTTTTTTCTTAAGTAATTAAAATGCACATATAATTTTATAATTAATATAATTAACAAACATGTTACATGTTAGTCAGGTTTTTGTTACAATTATTATTTAACATAAAAATTAGCTAACCATAATAAAATACTTAGCTAATCATAACATCGACAATTGTAATTAGTGATAATTAAATTATTATTTTTGAAAATTGTTTTTTTTTTTTTTTGTAATGACGAAGTTATATATCATTTGATACCAGTTTTGTTTTTATGTTTATGTTAAAGTCACAGAATTAAGTAGCTATATAAAAAGTCCACCACGCTGGTCGAGTGCAGATTAGTGGACTTCACACACAGGTTTCCTCACGATGTTTTCCTTCGCCGTAAAATGCGATAACTTCTGAAACGCACATAACTTTGAATGAAAAGTGCGCGCAGAATTTGCACCTAGGTCCTCCCGTTCGAGAGATTCATTCAAACCACCAGGCTGTATCTGCTAAAGTAACATTAAAAAGGAACAAACGTCTATCCGAACAAACTAACCAACCATCCTAACAAACTTGCGCATTAATACTAGGATCATATTCAACATGTATACCTACAAAAGTATTCAAAAGATAAGCATCGTTGCACGAAAAAAATTGCCAGCCACATTTTCCATCGCAATCGACAAGGGGTGAGGGTTTTAAAGATGGCGGACGGGCCTCTTAGCACCCCATTTTTGTATTCTTGCCACCCCCACCCCTATTTATGCATTTAGCTTGTCACCCCCCACTGCAGCGCGTTTTGTTTTAGCCCCCGACGAAAAAAAAATGAATTTCAACTTAGCTTTAATTGGCGAGTGAGCTTTCAGCCGGAATTCTTAAGGATTTCGAAGTATTTTTTATTTACATGCAGTGAAAAGTTTGAGGTTGGACGTTAATTAATTACGGATTGATTTTTTTAACAACCCCCGTCACGTAGGGTTGTTGCTAACGAGTTTTAGACCTAATTATGTTTGGGAGAGATTTCTGTGGGATATTATATCGTGGGAAGATATTAATAAACAATGGCGGTGTTTTAAATTACCCAACATAAGAATTAAAACTGAATTTGATTTACTCTACTTATATTATAAATGTTTCTGACGATGGATGGATGTTTGTTACTCCTTCACGCGAAAATGTCTGAACGAATTTGATTGAAATTTGGTGCAGAGATAGATGTTAGTGTGGAAGAATACATAGACTTTTTAACAATGTACTGGTTTATAAATAAATATTGATTTGTCTAATTGAAGAATGGGTCCTCAAAACCTGTGAGGAATATTCCACCACGCTGCTCCACTGACGAACTGGAGGATTATTGGCCAAGCTAAGTAAAGTTTTTAAGCCAATTTTTAAGCCATCCTGTTTCTAACCGCGCCCGCTTTTGCTTAACTGATTTTTTTGTGATAAGATTTTGATTATCATCACAGCGCATTTACTAGTAGACTTGGGTCTTCTGCCAGGTTCTGTGATCCGAACTATAACGGTCCTGTTCCGTCAGTAATGAATTAAAAGTAATTTATTTTATATTTTGTATCTCAAAGGCTACTTTTATAATTAGTTTAAAAATAAAAAATATTTTTTAATTTTTTAATAAAAACCACAATAATGAATTTCATTAATTAATTTAATACCAACCGAGTGCCTCGATCCGGAATGTATACAATTATAAACAGATATATTAAAGTAAGTAATCTCCTTCCATTTGTTTAGTAAGTTGCAATTGTCTTTGTTAGTGCAATTTAACAAAAAATAAAAATTGTTAAGTTAGCTTTTTACACCCGAGCCCAGTAGTGGGGCAGTACGCGTTGCAATGTTGAAGGACTTTTGGTTGCAAACGCAGTGGTACAATATGAAATACTCTTTAAGTAATTACAGGATAAGACTAACTCAGTCTAAAAAAGGTTGCCTTTGTGTGTCCTACAGAAGTCGACAAAGAATTGTCTTTTAATATATTTATAATTTTTTTTAATATTTAAAAAAATATCTAATTTTATAATTTACCAAAATATCCCCTCGCTTCGCTTCGGGAGAAGGTTGTCCAGGGGTTTCAGATTGCCATACTAATTTTAAAACACGGGAACAAAGAAGTTTTCTGGGATAAAAAGTACCCTTTAACAATTGTCCTTACATAAGCCACAAACATGCTACATTTCATCTAAATTAATCCATTGGTATTTGAGTCGCTATTTATTTATTATAACCTGTTATCCTACGGGAACAAAGCCCAAAGACAAACACAGACAGACATACAGACAGACGATAAATCCAAGAAAAAATATATTTCGGTGTCTATATCAATAACAACGATAAGTCCAAAAAAAAAGTTTTGATCTCTTTATCAATAACAAAGCCTCCCTGCAGCAAATTTTCAAAAAAATACTTAATGTACAAACTAGACCCCGTTACAGTTTTATTATTAGTATAGATATATTAAACCGATATATGGTTGTATGTACATACTTTCGCCGTTAGAAACGTCCAAAACGTGTCAAGACTGATAAGATTTGATAAAAAACATTTTTTTTCTATCCTTTAAACTTTTGTGTAATAACTGTAACATTTTTATAGCTTTTAATGCATACACTGCATATTATTTGATTCAATATTTCCACGAATTTTCAACTACTAGGTTGTCTGGAAGAAAAGGCTACATAGCAATAAGACCGCCAATTGCTTTCTTTACTCAAGTATCTATGTATTTTGTATATGATTGGTACGTAATAAAAAAATTGTATTTTTGTATTTTTCTCTACTTGATATTGTTAACTTTTGATTTTTACTAAGAAACCTATAGAATCTTGAGACGAAATAAATAATTTGATTTGATGTGAAAAAGATGAATCCATGGAGTCACTCGATCTGGTGCTCCGCTCTTTCTCGACATGCTTCATCCACATCAGTTGGACTTTGAGCACTCACAGTCGTTAATGGCAACTTATATCGCTCCTTAAATAGATTAATAAATATCTCATGACAACACACACACGGCCAGACTGAGCGTTAGCTTGTATTATGATTATCAGATAACCATTAAACATACATATATATACATACATTTTACTTTATAAATATATTTTTTTAAATTGGTCACCCAGACTCAGAAAAAACAATCACAGAAAAATTCGTACTGGGTGACCAATCCCACGACCTCCGGATCCGTAGTCAGATTTACTAACCACGTGACCAACAAGCCAGTTTACCACTATTGACCACCAACGGCAAATATCGATGCAGAGAAATCAGACGATTGCGGCAGTGGGAGGTAAAAAAAGGAGGTAAGACTCTCCCTATATTAAAAAAAAAACTTTGACAAGTAACAAACTGAAAATATAATCGATCAAATACGCATTATTAGGGTTAAATAAAAAACTAATTAAACTAGAGCACAAGTATTCGATTGAAAAAAAACATCAAATCCGGTACACTCAGTAGTACTTAGTATGAGCTAAAAAACATATACAAAATTATTAAGAAAGTGCGCTTAAAACTGTCGATTCTTGTTATCGTTAGATAGGAGTCGTCGATTGTCAAAGACACCAGACACCACCAGCTATCAGAAGCCTGAAGTACTTCCGATAGACCACCTACTCCAAAGTGGATTGATGGAGGATTGTCGACCAGGAGTCTGAAGTATTTTATGTCCTCCGACACGGCTTAACGATAGTCTAATGATAACAACCGGGGCTTTATGTGCCCTCCGAAGCACGGAAACGTTCAAGAAGTTTTGCCACTACCAGCCACCCATCCTACCAACTGTCCTGCTGTTAATTGAGTTGAATGACCACTTAGAATTGTCGAGCTAAGATAATAAAAGATACCATATTAGTAATAAAGATATTCTGAAAGATACTCGTTCATATAAGAGTTATCGAGGCAGCTAAGTTCGATGTGTGTTTTCTTATAATTTCAGATGTCTACTTCACACTGAACAAATACTTGATCGAGTAAAAAAAACATTTGGCCAATTAAGTTTATACTACATTCTCTTTCAAAATGAAAAGTGGATTTTTCTTATGCTTGTAGTAATGTTTCATGATATCTAAATAAAAAAATATACTGTAAGAATATATTTTGTAGATAACAACAAACGTCATATAAATATAAATAAGAAGTTATCAAAAAACAAATTATATTGAATGAACATTTAAACACCCAAATTACAATATAAATCGTTTTGTTTTTTAAGTTGCACCAACAAAATGAACACCATTATATAAGATAATTGACTGATAAAAAAATCTCACGAGCCGAGAACTAACATATTCTCTGTCCCGAACGTGAGGTCAAAAACACGGTAACAGAAATATTAATTCAAATTAATCAAATTTAATACTATCGTAAAAAATACTATATTTACAATTTTTATCATTAAAATATTTATTGAAAATAAATTTATTATATAGTACAGAAAGTTTGCATAATTTAGTAGAGTTCTCTAAGTTGTACTAGCTACTTGTTCCAATGCTCAGTCAAGTAGCTGTTAATGTAAACAAGGCACAGCGCAGTACGGCAGGGGTTCCACCCTTGAGGGGCGGCGACCGAGGGGAAGACACTCCCTCTGTCCAATATATTAAGCTTTCGGTACTTTTGTACGTTTGTCTATTGACAATTTTATTATGAACAATTATTTGAAAGTTCTCGTGCAGTTTGTCGTGCAGTCAATTGTATAATTGTTTTTATAGTTTTCTAGTTATATCCCTTTTTAAATGAATAGAAATAAAAGTAATGAAAACCTTTAATAATTTTCTCAAATTCTGCAATTTTCAATTGGCTAGAATCTAGTTCTGGATCTTTGTAATGTTGTTGTATGTTGGCTATTCTAAATTGAAGTAAAAGTTGCATCATGAACTGTAGAAAAGGAAGCAGTATATTTTATAGCAACCTTGGACAATAATTACCAACAGCCCCAAAAAAGGAACAGAAGAAAAATGGGAGAGAGAATGACTAAACGGAAAAAACAAAGGAAAAAATACAGATGTATCGTAATAAGCTTGAATTCAACATATTTAATTCGGTTTATAAAAGACATATAAATTAAAAAAGCATGCTTGTCATTTTGGCAATTTGGCACATGTGAAGCTGATCTGACATCTTCATGCTTGATTCAGCTGCTAAACGAATCATCGTGTTCAGGCTAAGGGCTTGCAAGCCAGTTCTCCTCTTTTCCTCCCCGTCCTTCAGTCATACTTCTCCCGAATCTTCTGTCACTCGTCCTGAAGCGGTATGTTGTTGGAGTGTGTGGATCAGCTGGTGTGGTTTTTGATTCCTTGCTTCAGCGGTGGAGCTTCTCCTGTTTCTTCGTCTTCTTCATGCGCGGGTTTCCTTCCTTTCGAAAGTGACACCTCAGCAGTGATCACCTGCTACCAGGTGAATTTTCTGCTCGTTTACGTATTTATAAAAAAAAACCGTTCTATGGTTTTTAGACAAAGCGACAGAATGGG
>DWJZ01006177.1:0-13289 GCA_018249125.1 Asbolis capucinus
ATACATGTACAAGAAACTTAAGTTATTCTGATCATTTAACTAAATTGCCTGGCCTAATTTTTTTTATTTAATTAGATTAGATTTATATTATATCAAAAAAGTCGTACTGTTCTTACGTTCATCAAATGTAAGAAGGTAAAATCCGTTTAAATCTTGCACACAAACAAATGGGTGTCAGTGTCAGTTTTGTGCATGCTACCAATTATAACAAAAGGTAGCCTTTGTCACTCTCCAGACTATCTATCTTCACATAAAAAGACGTAAATTGATGCTTTCGACGTGAAATACGAAAAACATACAGTTTAAGACGAACAAACATACAACTTAAGATAAACAAATACAACTTAAAACAGACAAACACAACTTAAGACGGACAAACACAACTAAAGACAGACAAATACAACTTAAGACGGACAAACACAACTTCCCGTCCTTTAGACATCCTGCCCATTCTTGTTGCCACCCTGAAGCGGAACGTTGTTGGTGTATCTGGGATCAGTTGCTGTCGTTATTGATCCCAATAGCATTAACAATGTACCGCTATCCTTGCTTATTTTCTCTCCCCACGTATGGTCTATACCTACGCAGGTCTATTAGCTAGGAAGGAGGTCCTTCCTAGCACGCAACGCGTTAGTAACACCCCAGTCTGATGTTTTATGTCATTAGCTGGCGATTACTAACCATCAAATGACCCTTCATATTTATCATATAAAACACTTTCATGTTTATAATATTAGTATGGATTTATGCAGGTCTTTAAGACAATAGTTGAAAGCGATAACTTCCTCAACATAATTGTTAATGTGAATAAACACAGTTACAATAATTTCCTGTCAAGATTCATATTTAATTGAATTTTATAATTTATATCCGGATATAAACAATACGCATAATTCTACAATGTCAATCATTCTTTTAATTGTTGTATTTAATTGATGCGATTACTTTAAAAAACTATATCATGTAATTGACATTAGGTAACATCGATTTACCGAGGTGAATACCCTCTTTAATCGGATTATGTACTTTTAATTCACGAAAAAGTACATCCTTGTTTCCATTCCCGGCTTCACCTGAGCGGTGATTTTTCTGGTAAAAAGTAGTCTGTGTCATTTCAAACAATAATCTTTATCGGTGCTAAGTTTCATTCAGATCCATTCAGTTGTTTTTGCGCGAAAGAGGAACAAATATTCACAGAAATTTTTGCATTTTTTATATTAGTAGGGAGAATATAGTAGGAGGTAGAATTTCACATAGTGTTACGTATCCAGATATAATGAATTCAGAAAGATCTAATCTAGATTGCAGGTCCTCACGATGTTTCAACGAAGCAAGTTATAGTCAACTTCGGATGCGTGCATAACTTTGCCAATTAGAGGTTCTCGAGCAGAATTCGAACCCAGGACTTCTCATTTAGAAGGAACATTCAAACTACATCCTATCACTGCTTACAATCTTGGTAGTTTTTTATTTATTTAACTTAAAACTTAACTAACTAACATTACAGATTAAAAATATTAGGTTATACACTTGCCTATAAATCGATTCTATTAACCGTCGGCCTTCTTCTGTGACTAATGCAGCAACTGTGTCATGTATACCTTGTCTAATAGTTGCGATACATTCGTCGCCTCCCTCTAACAGGAAAGCCTCGTGCACCACTTCTAAGTAACCTGTGACGTATTAAGTTGTGTACAATGGCGGATTTATCAGCGGACTGACAGAGTAGGTCGTGAGTGGCAGGTTGTTAAGGTGGAAAATTCACGGACCGATTTTTTGCCTTAACCTGCCTAAGTAATGAAACTATGCAAGTGAAATGTTAGTTTATAACCGTCCTTATCTGCAAATTTTCGGAAAAAATAATTCATTTATGATATTTGCTTAGTAGTAATATTAATAAATAAATATCTTTGGACAACACATAGATGGACATCTGACCCCAAACTACGAGTAAGCATTAGCTGGTGCTATGGTGATCAGATAACTGATAAATACATATATATATTTTTAAACACATACTTATTATTATTAGTAAATATGTTTATATTTACACCCAGTCACACAGAATAAAAATGTCTACTCATCACAGAAAAGTTTTACCTGGGTGGGAATCGAAACCATGACCTTTGGTGTAGCGTGTCACGAACCACTAGACCAACCGGCCTGTTCTAACTTGATATGAATTCACGTAATAACGTTTCAGAAGTAACGTTAAAAAGTTTAAAACTACTCACCTACTACTTAAAGACATACAATGTTAGTATAAAAGTATCTCAGCGTTACTATACTACCATAGTGAAGTTATCAAACTAATATAATGTGGAATCGTCAAAAAAGAATCTTACCGGTAAAATCTACCTTCCCTAAGATGGGTCCGCTCGATGCAACTGTTCCGACCACTAAATGGGGGTACCGTTGTTTGAACCACAGCACCATATTAGCCGCGTACGAGCCTCCGTACAAAATTATTTTACTGCTCGCAAACCTCGGCTGTTTCTTCAGTTCTTTTATAAAGAAAGCCAAGTCGGCTAAGGCCTGGTCTACGTTCAGGAAACGTAGATTTTCTGTGGTGAATTCCCTGAAAAAGTCTATATTTTATATATTGTTCTCGTTGCGGTTATACGGCATATCGAAACCATTATCGGAATATAAAAAAATCTCTTTTTTCGTATAAGTAGTAACATTTGACCAGCCGGCCGATTCTCTTTTTGAATAAGATCTGAAAATCAATAATATTCAAGTCTTATTGAAAAGGCCAATAAGATCGGAAAAGATTCGAAAATAAACGATTTCAGAACAGTTGCAAGTTCATATATTTTATACGCACCAAATCCTATTGAAACGAGAATCAAGCATTTATTTTATATAAAAAAAGTTTTGCATATCGCCAGCAGAATGAACTCTCAATACGCAGAAATACTCAGGTGCTTAATAAAATATTATAAACTGTAGCAAAGACTTATTTGAAGATATAATAATTTTACCGACTTTATAAAAAATGTGTTTACAGTTATAATATACAACTATACTATAATATTATAAAGCTGAAGAGTTTGTTTGTTTGTTTGAACGCGCTAATCTCAGGAAGTACTGATCCAATTTGAAAAATTCTTTCATTATTAGATAGCCCATTTATCGAGGAAGGCTATAAGCTATATATCATCACGCTAAGACCAATAGGAGCGGAGCACCAATGGAGAATGTTTCAAAATCGGGGGATCTTTTTCCTATTCAGAGTTTCATCTGCGTGCACTGCGTAAATGGTCAAAGTTTCGCAAAACTCATGTATGACAGAATTGTTCCCCTTTATAAGTCCCAAAAAAAAAAATGTTAGCCCAAAGTAACTTTACCGCGCGGATGAAGACGCGGACGGAAGATAATCATTTTAATAACTTATAATTTTGACATATTATAAATAAGGCACCACATACTGATAAGGCAAACTCTGTCCATAGTATCTGTGCTCGGTGTAGATCTGATATCCTCTATTTTCTTGTGCCATTGTGAACATGTTTCCTGCCCTCAGCCACCCAGCCACGATGTCCCACTCTCCTCCAACCAGGATGAAAACGGGATACCCGGCGCCACCGAAGAATTGTTCATTGAACATAAATCTCTGTTTGTAAAATTTTAGTGTCTTAAAGACCAGGAACAGTTGAATTAATTTTTAATAAGTATACAACAAGGATGCTCAACCTTTTTGACAGTCGGGCCAAACTGAGGGATTATCAATTTACTGCGGGCCTTTAGTAATTTCTAGCTACACTCCGGACTAACGTAATAAAAAAATTCTAAAAATATAATTGTGCGGGCCATTTAAAATATGTTCGCGGGCCCCATTATGGCCCGCGGGCCTGATGTTGAGCAGCCTTGGTGTACAGCAGCTTGGTGTACTTATTAACTGGTTTACTTAACACGCGCTAAGTGTACATTTACTGGATCAAACTACGCGAATTTTGATTTATATGTACTACGTTTTACCAAATATATTAACCTAATGGTATAGGTTCAGAACAAACAAGAGAGTACGTAAAGTAAGTTAAGTAAAAAACGTAAAGTACATCTTAAATGAACATATTTGTAAATCATAGAGAACAATTTGGACTTTATTTCCAACAGCGCCCCAATGTCTCGGCGGCGTGCTTGTAATATAATCCCGTGTGATATCAAGTTCGTAAATCTAAGTGTTGTAGATGAAAAACAAAGAACAACGGATCATATTGGTCGGTGGGAACGAGGCTCAGTGGTGACATTCTATTTTAGACCGAGTAACTCGTCTTTTGGGGATTAGTTCTAAACTGTTAAAAAAATTAAATGATAAGATATTGGTACTTTGTATTAAGAGAAGTAATAAAGTTTTCTAATATCCATATTCTTTTGAATTGAATAAATCAAACCTACAAGTTTGGATCTCGAGCCATCTTACATCATATCGATTGTTTTGGTTGGTAAAGTAGAGAACGCAACATTAGATGAATATTTGACTTTGTCCTCATTTCAAATTTATGGTTTTGATACGATAATAGAGTATAATTATTAGGATGGATATTTTTAATCTGTTTCACAGACGTAAAAAAAATAAAATACAGACCAAGGCGCCCTAAACATTCAAAACAAATGTAAAACATAATTTTAAGATATAAAATAAAGCAATTATTATTGTGGACACGTTTTTGTCACATTGTTATTTTATTTAAAAAGCTTCGTGCAATTTCGCATAATATTTACATAGTAATTTCTACACTACTCGAAGTACTATTAGTGTCTTATTATACTTTCTAGAAGTACTATTAATGTCTTATTTTCAAAAGCAAAAGAAATCTGTAGTTTGGAATTAACTATCGGACTGAGGGTCCCGCCAGGAAGGGGGCCCGTGGCGTTTAAGCAGTATTGGTGCCCTGTGGGACGCCACTGCTATAGGAGTACAATGTATGTAGGGTTGCCCATCGTAGTGTATTATATAGTATTGTACTGTATTTCGTGGCTCCATACTATATGCTGTCCAAGAAATATATAGTATAAATACAACATATCAATGTTTATATTTCGCAACATTAAATTAATAGAAAAACATTATATAATTTTTAACGTGCCTTTCGTTCGACCGCCATCCCGTAATGTGCATGTGCGTAAAACATAAAAAAAATATGTTTAAAAAATAAATGAGTTGAAAATGTAACTATTTTTATTATATACATAAAATACTATATTTTTAAGCGTACTATATTACTTATGTTCTTTTTATAAAAAATAATATATTCGAACAAAAAAAAGTTGGCAACCCTAAATGTGTGCGGGTTAATTGTTACAAAAACTCCTATTCTATTCATGAATCATATCGTACCATTTGATATGTGTCCTGATTCTGCGGGTCAAAATGATCAATGGGCATCGTTATCCAACTTTGGAGGACGTTTCTTGCTAGCGAGTCCTGGGATGCGGGAGGAGGGGTCAGTTCCACCCGGAGAGGAGGCTCCACTGACCGGGACTCCCCCCGAGCCAGCGCTATGAGACCCAGCAATAAATATAACGTTATCTGGAAATAACAAAAATGATTATTTAATACAAGATGCGCCAATGACTTTGGTCGATAACCTATTGGTCGGCCTCTTCACAACCGACTGATCGGCTAGTCTTCACAATGTGATATGTACAAGCCATAGTTAACCACGCTGGCCAAGTGCGGATTGGAGAACTTCACACATTTTTGAAAAAATCTGAAGAACTTTCATGAGTACAGGTTTCCTCACGATATTATCCTTCTCCGTCGCAAATAATAATACAATTGTAATCCGCATATAACTTTGAACATTAAAGGTGTGCGCAGGATTTGAACCCAGGGCCTGCCGTTCGGGAGACCAACTCTTAAACCATTAGGCCATCACCTACCAACCTTGCTACTAACCCAATATTCTACTACTAAACCGTGTACTACTAGTATTAGTAGATTAAAGATACCCACAAACGTAGTGTAGAAAAACTATATCAGGAAATTAATATATTAATATTATCTAATATTATAATATCACCTTGATTTAACAAATTCTAATTTCTTAAAATAGGTGTCATGCATGGAACAATTAAGTATTTTCGTCGGTACATTACATACATACTCATACATACTTCTTATCGTTAGGAATTTGAACGAATAAAACGTTAATAATGAAAAGTATGCAAGTAATTCATATTAATTATATTTCTAAAGATAAACCTCGTTATATAAATATTTGAAAATTTTCGACTGAAATATTTTCCAACAAAGTTTCACGAGGATGCAAAAAATTTGCACACGTGCTGATAAATTTTCACAATTTATATGATTACATTTTAAAAATATCAGAAATGACTCTTTGAATCTTTCAAAGATACGAGTAAAACATTAGATCTGGCAGATACTGTACCAAAAAATATATATATCTACTTACCATTTTGTTCAACTTTACAAATTAACAAATACTTCTAATATAATCAACTTTTCCTATTATAATAATGTCCAATAATTTACTATCTCAAGGCGTGAGATATTATGATAATGCTTTGATTGTGATATCTTTTGATAATAACAGCTACATTTAAAGCTAAAATGTAGGTATAGGCCAATAAATAATACATTATTTTATCAATACTATTTAATATGAGTACGTATGTCTTTCATAGTCCAATTGCTTCCGTTGATCATAGGTAGGTAGAGTTGGGGTTCAGTGGGTGTGGTCGGTAAATGGGTGATTGGTAGTGGCAAAAAAGTCCTAAGCACTTCTGTCTTTCGAAGGACATGTAGGTACGGTTATCCTTCGATCAAGAATGTACATAGATGTCGCCTCCCGTCCATATTTTACACAAACGACTATCTACGAACTAAGAGAAAGTTAAAAAAAATAATTCTACGTTCAACCTACTTACACTTATTGTACCTAGTTGGTTGCAATACTTTGAATACTCATTATGTTGGCTGTTTGAAACGCACTACACCAGCCGACATCTCAAGTGTGCTGGTTAAGTTGAGACACATTTTTGCCGCTGACTCGACATCTAGCTGTATTATATCGTATCGTATCGTATATATATCGAAGTGGTTAACACAGACGTTAAACCGTGTCGGTGGCATAAGAAACTACACTTGGGTTACCCACTAATCATTCCGCATTGGAACAGCGTGGTGGAGAATGCTCTGGGCAGGGGTGAGCAACCTTTTCAATTAACGGGCCAATCTTAAGATTATTTTTTGCTAGGCCATCCGTAGATTGGTATTATTTATACTCAATCAAATCTATTTTACGTTTTAAAGTTACTATGTCATGTTTGATATATGTACATATTTGCTCAATTTTTGTATCATAATACAACATAAAAAAGTAATTGTAAGTTTCTTCACAGTGTTTCACCTTTTAAGCATAAAAACCAATTTTAAAATGCTCAAACGGCGGCATGTGGCCCGCGGCCCGTGGGTTGCTCACCCCTGCTCTATGCCATCGGTTGAGAAATGACCTGTTTTCAATAGCGGGTAGAACTAATCAATGAATGTCTTGAAGTCATATAAAAATTGTGTTTATAACTCGTTGTAGTTGTAGATATATACAATCTAATCTAGGTAGTAAAAAACAGGAAATTTAATGCTCATACAATGCCGAACAGTTCTACTAACTTGTGATATATGTAAATATGTAGACAGAACGCAAAGAAATTCTTTTGGAATTTTTCAGTATGGCTAGAATCGAACCCGGATTCCCTAACTTGACAGGTATAGTCACTACCAACAGTTATAACAGATGAATTGGCTCGTTTATTAAAGTAAGCTTGCTTGTTTAATTTAGAAGTTCAGAATTACTGCTGGGTATGAGTGTAAGCATTTTTCGTTTTTTTATGAGATTAGCAGGCAATCCAGCAGCTGTCTGCTGGACTCCTGACCTGATGGTAAGTGGTCTCCGTCGCCCATGGACATTAGTAACACCAGACTAGGTTACCAACGCGTTGTCTGCCTGGAAGGAAGTAAAAGACCTGCACATGCGTGGAAGGAAAGAAACAGGAAGAAGTATATTGCTGAAGCAACTGGAGTCAATAACGACATCAAATGACCCCAGATACACCAACAAATTTATTTATTTATGAGTAAATTTCAAAAAGTATTCAATAAATATTTAATTTTCAGAATTTACCCTTTATAGTTATATTATTAATATAGATAACTAAGAACCGCAGACGGTCCCACTAAATTGACATATCTTTTTTATTTGTGAACAGATTTAAACACATTAAAATGTAAATATCAGTGAAACACAGATCTGCCGTTTGTGAGATTTTCGCACAAGATAGAGACATAAGTTCTTAATATAGTTCTTTTGGATTCCATTATTACAGACGGCGATTTATTGACAGGCCGGTTGGCATAGTCGTTAGTGAACCCGACTACTACACAGGTCGTGGGTTTGATTTCCACCCACGGCAAACAATTTTATCATGAGCAGGAATGTTTGATCTGTGTGTCTGGGCGTAAAAATATCTATATATAAGTTTGTATTTAAAAATATGTATGTATGTTTGTCAGTTGTCTGATCCCCATAGTACAAACGAACGCTTAGTTAAGATCAGATAACCATGTGTAAGTTATCCAAAGATATTTACTTCTTTATTGTGTGCTAGTTTCTGCTCGCGGCATCACTTTCGTGATGTGTTGATAAACAGTAACCTGTGTTCTTTTGCACTATTATATTATATTATCTTTGTCCCCTGACTGTTACATAAATAAGTAAAAAATATGTATTCTATTTCTATGTATTCATCCTCACAAACTTCGGCATTTATAATATTATTAGAATATACAAGAATCGATCAATTTCAATTTTCGTAAGTCCCAATATTTTTGTAAAAGTTGATTCGTCCCAAAGCCCTTTTTTCAAAGTGTCATGTTATGTTATAATACAGGACATACTCTGTGTTCGTGCCACGTTTCGTTTAAGCCCGTTTAACTTTTGATTTATAAAAATACAAACGCCCAAATCATTGCAAGGGAACCTTCAATCGCGATAAAATTCTTCGAATCCTACTCTATTTAGGTATTGTTCATGCAAAATATATAGAAAAACTAGGTGAAAATTAAATCGATTCAAGATCGCGTCATATCATCATAGATACATACATCACCCGGTGTATTCAGGTGAAATATTTTGCCAGGAAAATTGACCTTAGCGAGGTCTAGTAAATCTAGACTTATACACAAAATATAATAAAACTCAGTTTATTACTAATGAATTAAGTTATAATGAATGGCCTAGTCATCTTTACAACGGAATTATCTTAATATCAGTCTATAGCTTATAAAGTAAGTTCTAGTGTGAAGGAAGTGAAGTTATCGACAGTTCCCATACGGCCGACTGCAGTCTTGCGTTCCGCAGACCAGCTGTCCACTGGCTCGCCCAGTCCGGTAGGGAGTCTCACCCAAGTAATTGCCACTGAAAGGATAAAACAAAGTCTCTTAAAACGTTAAAAAACACAAACTTTAATTATAAAGCCTTAAGACGAAGAAACAGTAATTCATAACTGCATTATTAACCGTTGAGGAGTTTCCTTGCCTGGAGCCAATCTTAATAAAATTATAAGCAAGTATCAGCAGGACCAAGATGATAAAAAGATTAAAGAATTATCAAAATAGGTTCGCCGAGTAAAAGATTTTGATGTGCCATATCCATAAAATACACACGATTTGAGATAATAAAGGAAGAGGCACCTGTATTGACCTGAAGATGAAAACACGGGCTGATCGTCTATTCTACAACATAAAATCAGGTTTACGAAGCTACATATCTACTTAGAAAAATTTTTGCACGTAACATGAAGTCATAATTTTATAGTTATATTGGATATTATAATATCGACTTCAATGTAAATTTAATCGCGGTTTCATGAACACAGTACGGTACGTGAGGTGCGTTTTGAAAATAATATGCATATTCTGACTGTACCTACATAAATGCGCATTACGAAAAGTAGGTACCACCTGGGAAATTACTATACTTATGGTAAAAGTAGGCGCCAAGTAAAGCGCCTATAGCCCAGAGGTTTCCGTCAATCTTAAGTGACCGGGCAATTTAAGCATGGCCGCGGCATAAAATAGCTAATGACAAAAAATAACTCATAAAAGCTTCCGTGCTTCAGAGAGCACGTAAAGCCGTCGGTTACGGATGATTGTACTCCTAAGGGTTCAAAATCAAAGTCAAAATATTTTATTTTATCATAGGAATACTAAGCTCACTAAATAAAAGCCAGAAGATTAAATATGTACACGATATTTATGAATTCTTATTAAGATACCTTAAAATTGGTTACGAATTTAAAAGCCATAAACAATCCCGCTCGTTCGTTATAAAGTTCGCAAAAACGTCTGGACAGCGTTCTGGACTATCGTCTGTATAACATTGTGATCCCAGCAGTGGGCGTATTATGAAGTAATGTCTACTAACCTTGGACCATAGTTGCAGACGACGAAGAATTTTTTCCAGCCATTCTCAAACTTCTGTGATATCGCACAGCCGACGTAGATTGTGTTCGACCAAGCCATCTATTGATATAAAAAACCCATTAACTGATATTATAAATACGTATGTTTGTATGGATGTTTGTTGCTCACACGCAGAAACTGTTGAAAACATATGAATGAAATCTGGCACATAGGTAAATTATATGAAATGAAAAACCGTTTATTCCGTCTTAGAAACCAATAGCTCACATAAAAAGTCTCAGTATGTATATATTATTATAATATTGAATAACACTTAGGCTACTTTTTATCAAAATATAACGCGGATGAAAGCGCAGGCGGACGCTAGTATATTAATATTATAAAGCTGAAGAGTTTGTTTGCTTGAACGCGCTAATCTCAGGAACTACTGGTCCATTTTGAAAAATTATTTCAGTGTTAGATAGCCCATTTATCGAAGAGTGCTATAGCCTATATATCATCACGCTTAGATTAGGAGCGGAGCATCAATGAAGAATGTTTCAAAATCGGGGTTTTTTTTTCTATTACCAGCTACCGCTGTGTGCGCTGCGTAAACGGTTAAAGATTCGCAAAACTCATGTATAACAGAAACGAAGTCGCGGGTTAGCCCAAAGTAACTATTCCTAGCGAACGAAGTCGCGAGCGGAAGCTAGTCATAATATAAAGACAAGAAGAAAACTAACGATTCTATTGTCGACTTATAACTATAATATTATAGATATATAACTGGATATAGTATTATAGATATATAACTGAACATGATAACAGTGTTTGAAAGTTAGCACAACTGTCTTCGGTTTCATTTGTCAGTAGATTCAGACTAGCACAAAAACTTCTCTTGGATAATGAACACTGTTGAGCCTGACCCGGTGGCCCACTAACTGAACAATCAGTGAAATCGAAATCTGTATTAAATTCAATCAGAGAAAGTATATTACCAGACCTGAGTTTACTAGTGTGCACACTAAATTACACATTAGGATGTTATATGAAATTTCGGATTTGTGTATAAAAATAAATCGGTTTCGGATACGGTTACGGATAAATATTTCAGAATATCCACCAGTTTCGGATAGTTTCCGTCAATCCATATCCGACAAAGTTACGGATATATCTTCTCGTAAATAAAATTAGTTAAGTTATGGAATTTTATAAGGTAAAAATGCCAGATCGAATTTACATCGAGTTTAAAGAGAATCTTAAGTTACGCCCTTATGCAGGCAATACGAGCGTAACTGAGTTACGAGATACTGTAAAGCAGGGGTGAGATACACATGGCCCGCGGGCCGCATGCAACACTTTGAGCATTTTAAAATTTATTTTTATGCTTAATAACATGTCAAAACAAAATAATTTAACATAAAAGAATCATTATGATACAAAATTGAAGCAATAATATAAAACTTATCTTAAGTACTAAAATAATATAAAACTTTACATATTAATTCTAAAAACCATTTTAGACTAAATGTAGTAGATTTGATTATGTATATTAAAGAACTAATCTATATGCGGCCCTCTTGCAAAAATGAATTTTAAATTGGCTCTTTAACTAAAGAGTTTGTTAACCCCTGCTCTAAAAGTTACGCCCTTACTGTTCTCCGTCGTTGACGTAAATCGATTTTGACAGGCCGATCAATTAATTGACAGGCCGATTGGTCTAGAGGTCAGTGAACCTGACTGCTGCACCGAAGGTCGTGTGTTCGACCCACCCAGATCAAACTTTTCTGTGATGAACAGGAATGTTCGTTCTGTGTGCCTGGGTGTAAATATCTATATAAGTATATATTTTAAAATATATATGTATATATGTTTATCAGTTGTTTGATCACCATAATACAAGCTAACGCTTAGTTTGGGCTCAGGTCGCCGTGTGTGAGTTGTCCAAAGATATTTATTTATTATTAAAATGATTCCTCTTAATCTAATAGCAATTAACGATTAATAACATCAGTAGAAAATATGCATCTATAACGTCAATTTTAAAATTCGAACACCGGTTCTGTTACAGATTAATATTTGTTTTCCGGTCATTTGTGCTACTAGTGTTGTAAACCAACCGCGGCAGGTAATTCTGTCTTGAATAATGAGTGTGGAAGCTATATTTTAAAACTAGCTTTTCCTGCGACTACGTCCTCGTGCTAAATCCGCCCTTCACCCCAACTCCTACAATACCCCTCCATCCCCCCCCTTCCCCCACACAGTGAACACCATATTTAGTAAATTAATACTAAGTATTATTCTTACGACTTCGATAATGAAATACTTTCCCCTATTTCAACCCCTTTAAATCCTTTTTCACGAAAAATGTAGTCTATGTTTTTCCTCAACTTCTATCCTACTTCTGTACCAAGTTTCATCAAAATCAGTTTAGTTGTTTAGACGTGAAACAGACAGAGTTTCTATCGCATTTATAATATGACTAGAAATTGCACTCGGTCGCTTCGGAAGAAGAGTTGTCCAATGGTTTCAGAGTAACAATACTAATCTTAACCTATTATCCCACGGGAACAAAGCAGTTTCCTGGGATAAAAAGTATCCTATAACCATTGTCCTTGCATAAGCTACTAACTGCTAAATTTCATCTAAATTGGTGCATTGGTTTCGGAGTTGCCATACTAATTTTAACCTGTTATCCTGTGGGAACTAAGCCATTTTCTGAGATAAAACCATTCTCGGGTTGTAAACTACGACTATGCCAAGTTTTATCTAAATCTGTTCAGTGGTTTTGGTGGTGAAGCTCGAACAGCTAGCCAGACAGAAAATAAACAAAAAAAAATGTTTTGGTTTTTATATC
>DWJZ01006178.1:0-13288 GCA_018249125.1 Asbolis capucinus
CATTTTAGTACCAAACATTTTCAAATAAATTCTGAGTAAAATTCTCTCCTACCATTTCAGAGTCTATAAAAGACAAAAAATATTGATTATTATATGCATAGATTACCTTCAACTATATTTCAATGGATTGTTTTTTACTGTTTTAGATTAAGCAGTGCCATTGCAGATAAACTTAAAGGGCTATTTGTATTATTTGCGGGTCATTTTATTAAAAATGCAGCCGAAGTACTAGACTCCTGCAACACAAGCAAAACAGAAAGTCTATACTTTGATTCCGATGATAAATGTATTGCTCTTATAAATTACATACTCAAAACACTGCATATTGTGTTCTTGTATGACAGTCAAAACTTCCTAAACAAGGATAGATTTGAAACTTTAATGCAACCTGTGGTAGATCAGTTGGAAAATTCTTTGGGGGGTGTTTTGAACCTTAAGAAAAGAGCGGAAGAGGTGATAATTCCCTGCATAGCACAATTTGCAGTTGCAACTGGTGACGATTCTTTATGGAAGCTCCTGAATTATCAGATCCTGCTGAAATCACGACATAATGATGGTGAAATCAGGTGAGCCCTAAATTAGTATGCGATGGGTGGTCAACACTCACAACACAGTATAAAATAAGCCACAGATTATTATTGTACTTATTGGGGTATGAAAGAAAGTATAAAAGAGAGTATAGAGTATTTCTATATATATTTCATTTTGAATATAGTCAGCATGTCCGCACATAAGTCAAAAATCATTTATTTCATGTAGGCATTTTCAATACACTTATACTTTACATAATATGCACACTGGTCTGCGTCCAATATATATGTGAGTAATGTGTATGTGTGTGCGTTTTTTGTTTAATTGAAATGCATATTTTAGATGTCCAAAAGCTTTTTTTTAATAATGTATTAAGTATCAAGAATGGTTTTCCTCTTGTGTTCTAAACACAGATTAAACATATTAAACATACATTTCTTCTACTTTAACGCCTTTGGCCAGTGTGAATTTTAATTAGACGAATTCGTATCAAAGATTTTGTGTAAGTGTCCAAAATGTAAATCAAAATTCCTACAAAGTTTTGGTTTTAAAAAAAAAAATTATCGTCTATATAATTAAAAAAATATCAATTAAATTTCCAGGTTGATAGCACTCGATTGTCTGGTTGCTATGGCAACGCAGCTTGGCAGCAACTGGCTTCCTCTTCTAGCAGAAAGTGTGCCATTCCTCGCTGAGCTTCTAGAAGACGGAGACCAGAAGATAGAAACTGCCACCAAGGATGCTATCAGAAAACTAGAACAGATACTCGGAGAACCATTGGAAAAATATTTCTAAAAGTGAATACACATTTCTATTTCATTTTGATTACATAACATACTATATTGTAATTTACTTACATATTATATCTTTTATTTCCATTCTTGTCCACCTTAGAAAGAAGGGAACTTAAGAAAACAAACCAAATTGGCAAACAATTAAAATCTTAATGTAATATATAGACTAATTGTACTTGCAAGGACTATGCTACAGCTAGAAAAACATAGTGCATATATTATCCAAATTAAAAACTAACTGTAGTATGGGCTGTTGTGGAATTACTTTTTAAATTAACCAAAGTAATAGAAAAAGTCACATTAATTATCATATAAGTACGTGAAGCAAAATATTTATACCCTTTTGTTAGTACCTCTTTCTACGAAAATTACAGGGGGATCTAAAATTGGAACGATAAAGTTTAAAGAATAGAGAATTGCAGAAAGCTATTATTTTACATAAAACACATTGGAAATATGCTTAATTAAAAAACAAAACTATAACACCCATTACCATGCACGTACTGTTAATTACAAATTATTTAGATGGTTGAATTTTAAACGCAAAATTTACAAGTCTGTATGGAAAATATTCAGATCAAATTTGCATCTAGTATATAACTGATAATTATAATTATTTCTATAGCGCCCTCTTTAAAATGATCTCCGAACTGCAATCAGAGCGACGAAATTGTCAGTGAAGTCTAGGTTTTAAGATTATTTGTTAGATGGCGTTGTTATTTACGAGATATCAACGACGTTAAATGGTTTCCGACTATTTAAAAGTTATTATATGTTATTATATTCTTACTTTATATGACTCGGTTAGTTTAAACTGTTTAATAGTCTTCACCTATGCCAATCCGCATTGGTGCAGCGTGGTGGAGTATGCTCTAGGCCTAAGTATGAGCCCCGTGCTCAGTAGTGGGTCATCGGTGGGTTGAAGCCAATAGCCTCCATATAATTAGGTATATCATTTGTTCCTACATGAGAATACTTTTATCTTTAGGCTGTTTGTCCACCGCATCCGTCTCCGTAACGTCAACGGATAGGAGATGACGGCGCCGAAGTAGCGTACATACATTTACTATAGTCGCTTGACCACCGCACGTCCGTCATCCGAGCCGCCGAAGTTTCCGCTAGATCGGCGCGGCGGCGACCATTTGAAGGGGCTCGAGAGATTTGAACGTGTCCATCGCGCCGTCATCGAGAACAAGTAACGAAAGTTCCTCATAGATATGAGTATACTATGAACTAACGTACTAGAGAAGACATCCTATTTCACTGATGTGTTCCGTTGTATGGATGTCACTGGAAGCAGTACATGAAGGTGTCACTTGGTCGCTTGTCAATTTTTGTACAAATCAAGCTGTTAACAACTTTAAAATGTCTTAATGTGTGTTGATATATGCAATAATAATTCAATTAACTAAATAGGAACAAATAATTTTCACCCACCATGTTTAATTTTTAATTTTCTTCCGTATATTAACTAATTAACCATTACTACCTAGGTACCTGGCGTTCGTCTACGGTTCGTTTTCCACGGCATTTTCTACCTCGGACGTGTAAATTATGGAACGAACTCCCTGCATCAGTGTTCACAAATAGCTACGACATGGGGTCCTTTAAGAAGCGGGTCTCCCTGCGGATGCCCTCTGGTGGTGCTAATGTCCATGGGCCGCGGTGATCACTTACCATCAGTTGACCACTTACCATCTGCTCCTTTGTTTGCTTAAGAAATAAATAAAATAAAAGTACATTATCAACGTAGCCAATGAAATACGCATTATTAGGGATAATCAGTAGGATAATTCAAAAACTTCTCGAAAGTCACTCATATATAATTGCTGCTTAAATGGCGAAACAGAAAACAGCTTTCGAAGAACGAAGTGGTCCTTCTGTACTAAATAATTCTTGCGTTGTCGGTACCGACATGTACTAGGATAGCATAGGTATGACGGTGTTCTACGACGCCCACGTCAAACAAACCTCGTTCTATTCAGAACTTAGCGAGGGCTTTGATTGACGTACCGTTCACAGGATTGCTGAATACCCCTTGTTTGCTGTAGTTCTAGTAAACAAATATATAGACTACGCTCATATTTGACGTGTAGATTTACATATGCTATATGCATACTGTTAAAGAGAGGATGTATTGTAACGAGACACTACAATGTCGTTACATTTACGTCGTTAATTACGGGTCTATATTACTGCAAAATCCCGAATATTACCACTAAATATTTGCATTAACTGTCACGAGTTGGTAATGCAGGATTTATAAAAAGGGATATTTTTTTCGGGCTATTACCATTCATCTTTCAACCCCTATTTCAAGCCTTTTTCCCGAAAAAAGTAGCCTATATTTCTCCTCAAGTTCTATTCTACCTTTATACCAAGTTTTTTCAAAATCAGTGCAGTAGTTTAGACAAAAAGTTACTTTTTCATTTATAAAATTAGTAAGGATATATAAACAAAAACTCAACTGATACAGAATAGTACCTTCATCTCAACCCATCACGGCCCACTATTGAGCACGGGTCTCTTCTCCGAATGAGAAGGTGTATGCCATAGTCCTCCACGCTGACCAAGTGCGTATTGGCAGACTTCACACACCTTTGAGTTTTGCAAACTCCCTGGCATGCAGTTTCCTCACGATGTTTTCCTTCACCGTTATAGCGAGTGACATTTAAATGCTTAAAACGCACGTAACTCCGAAGTCAGAAGTGCGCACCCTGGGAATCGAACTAGGAGGCCGAATACTTAACCACTAGGCTATTACCGCTCGTATTACCTACCTCAATAAATTTATATATATATATACTATATTCAATATATTAGCGCTTGACACGAAACTACCTGATGGTAAGTGGCGACGTAGTCTTTGATGGTAAAGCGCACTAACATAAGCCTATTGACTTTAGACTTGAATACATTTACTTTATAATAAAAAAGGAATACCGACGCGGGCAACTTATTCCACTCCGTTGCGTTACGAATATTAAATAATCCTAGCACCAAGCCTATATAAAAAGACTAAAAAACTGTAAGACGCCTGAAAAACAATTAAACTTCTTTTCTCTCAAAATCCGTTCCGTTGCTCAACTTTAAAGCAGTTAAGACTAGACAGAGGGTTTCCTTTTAATTCCTTTTTCTTTTAAAGCACATCCACTAATCTACCCGATCCACACCGAGTTTTAACTCCAGCCTAATCCCTAGACTTAGTCGATAGCGAAAATAACTAACTGAAAAGTTTTTAGAAAATATTTCGTTCATTTTTACTCTGTACGGGCCTTCGGATTGACAATTAATGCTCCCCACAAGATGATTTTGCTAAATGATAGAAAATTACGATTAAACTTAGAATTAACACTTAGACACTTAATTATAATTGTGCCAAATTATTTCTACGTGATAATTAACTCCTGTTACGCACACAACTTTGTTAGATGGCAATTATTTACTCCCAATAATCTGATACTGCTAAATAAATTGAGACGCAATAGGTTATTTGACAACTTTGAAATTATATTACAAATTATAGTCATCCTATAAGATAATAGCATATTTCTGTACAATATGAAGAGGGACGGACGTGGGTGAATGATACAACGATTAGGCTGAGACTGTCTTTAATCAATTTTCCTTCTACCCACGTAAAATATTATAATTGACATACCTAGAATTTCACTTAATTCCACAGTACTTTGTTTTTATTTGCAAAATTTTGCGAAATTATTTCGACAAATTATTGGTATTTCATCGCAACATCACAAGGATAGTTACGTCACATGCCTGTAAAATTGGATTCCTAGCCATACCGATAAGCGAGTTGTGACGTCACATGCCAGGTTTACGGCGCCATCATAAAAATAAAAATTTTTGGCGCAATTTTCAAAATTCAAACTTTGCCGTTGATTTTCAAATAGAAATACATAGTTCTTTTTTCCCAGAAATATCTATGTAGTATACTTATTATAACAAAGAATCATGGAATAATATTAAAAAAAATACTCAAATTATCCTATTAGTCCTATTATAATTATGGAATATTATTTAAGAATTTTGCTTTAAGAGATAATTAACATCTGTGTAACATTAAAAGCGGTGATTGCCTCGTGGTTTAGAATTCGGTCGGGGGGTCCGGGTTCGAATCGCAAGCCGCGCACTTCTACCTTTTCTAAGTTATGTGCGTTTTAAGCATTTAAATGTCACTCGCTTTAACAGTGAAGAGAAACATTGCGAGGCAACCCGCATGCCGAGGGGTTGCAAAACTCAAAGGTGTGTGAAGTCTGCCAATCCGCACTTGGCCAGCGTGGACTAAGGCCTTAACCTTCTTATTGAGAGAAGAGATATGTGCTCAATAGTGGGCCATGATGGATATTTATTATGAAATAATAAAAAAATAAAAAAAGAACTTCTGTGACGCACACAACTTCTGTGACCCCCGTTCGATCGACCTAAGTTGAAACCTTATGACACTAACCAGAAAGAGCATGATTTTTTTTGCATTTCTATTCTGTCTGAAGTTCATCCCTTGCCACTTCATCTGTCTAGAGCACGGGTCGGCAACCTTTTCTTATGAGGGCCACAAATGTAAGGATATTGGTGCACATTTCGTGTGTTATCGTCGGGACGATTATAAGAAACGCTAAGTTGCATCGAGTAAATGACAATAACATATGGCCTTGATGATGTATATTTTTAAATATATTTTTAAATATACATCAAGGTCAAATTGATTTGATAAATTTTACCTTGCTTTCTTTATCTTCCCCGATCTCGGAGATGTTGCAAGAAGTTGGCCCATTCCGTTACATTCTTGGCTGGCAACGCCTTTGTATTGGTATTCCAGAAGTCTGTGGAAGCGATGTAATATAGTTACCCGCCTGGGGTAAAGCAATGTATCCATCAACTTGACTGTAGTCCTTAGCAACAAGCACTCTTTTTTAGAAAACGTAGGTATATTTCAACATCCCTCTTGCACTGAAATAGAATTTCAACCCCTTTTCACAATTTGCGGTGCATGCACTGTTGGAGACTCTCGACAGGCGACAAAGGCAAGTTTGAATAGCGTTCTAGACGAATATTGAGTGTGATATTTCGGTTTTGGAGACCAGATTTCTATCATGCAGATGTTTAGTACTTTGTGTTACGTGTTCATTTCCTACCTGAGGTAATATTAACTAGTCGGGGCTGTAGTATATGAGTCTGTATAAACTCTTGTGTTACTCTGGACTTCAAGTGGTGTTGTGCTGTCTCCAATGTCAGTGTCAGTTCTTGGACAGGTGTGCAAGTTGGTGATATACTCGTATTATAGGTTAGAGAGTCAGTTGATTAGCGGTATTTGATATAGAGGAGATTTAGCGATAAGTGAATAGTGAGATGTGATATATGAAACTTATTATAATCTAGTAGGTTAGGATTAAAATTGCGGTCTCTCCAAAGTACCGTAAAATTTCGTTTGAAGCGTTTATAGGACACGACATATCCCCGGTATCCATTCTTACACCGTGGATACACATACCGTCTCTTGTATGGCGGACCGCGAAGGATTGGAATAAGTTGGCAGCGTCTGTGTTTCCGCACGAGTATAATGTAGGTATCTTCAGGACAATAGAGAATAGGCTTCTTCTAAGTTCAATGCGCTTTACTAACCAAAACTACATCGCCACAAGTCACATAGTCAAGCATTAACTTATAATTTGTAAAAAAAAGTACGCCAAGTTGTGTTGATTGTAAATTATGGGCGGAGTTGAGCAATAATAGGTCAGGTCGGGAAGCGTATGGGAAAGTTAGTGGCAAAAAAATTTGGATCGCTTCCGTGCTTCGAAGGCACCTATGGCTGAGTTTTACGGTTGTTATCATCAAATGACCGTCGTCGAGCCTAGAGTTTATGTATTTAACAAACAGCTTAACTAACTAACAAATATCTAATTTATCTAGTTAGTCAAAATTAGTCAGCATTTCATTATATATTGCACATATCTGTTTGCTTTTCTACGAAATATAACAGGTGTGAATGCAAATTTAGACAAGGCTCAACGCCTTCCAGGTGATGTGGATTAACGAACATCTAACAACAACAACCGGGGCCGACGGCTACACGTGCCCTCCGTAGCACAGCACTCATGAAATATTAGCCCCTAGCTGCGGTCACCCATACTTCTACCGACCGCGCTCGCTGTTGTCTTGTCGATCGTCTTTAATCGAAACAAGCCGATGGAATATGAACGCTTTAAAATAATACCTTTTTTTTTGGTATCGAGGGATGTACTGGGTTATGTGGGATTTTTACCGCACTAAAACCCCCCCGGTGGCCTTCCTCAACGCTACGCGAAGGGCTCCGGGATCTCCAATGGAACGCAACCGAAGCCCTCGAAGCGCGGTCCCTAATATCGGGCTTCTTCCGATAGGGACCCAAAGTCCCGTACCTGGTCAACTTACTTTACGACGGTACGCGGCCACACATACCGAAGTCCTTCTATTGGGCTGCTATTGGGCGGATAGAGCTCCCACTATAGCCGCCCACAAAAGGCGGCTAAAATAATACCTACAGCCTGATATTCAAATGAAAGACAATTACATATGTAACCGATATAAGCATAGTTTATCTACGAAGATCTTCGAATATAATAACAATTACGAATGGTTTAAACTTCTTCGTCCAGGCTCAATGGTACTTAGGAGACTGTAGAAAGCAAATCGTCCAGGATAGCAATCAAGGAAGTTTCCGAGTTGAAGTTGGGTACTCGTTTATTCTTAGATAATCTTTGTTTGTATTATATTTGAAACTAGTAGAAGGTATTGAGTTGTGATAGAACAACGACTAGAACGTTGGTCTGTGTGATTGGGTGGTATGCTCGTAGTCCTCCGTGGCATCACCAAACGGGTTCTGTGGAAGACCAGCACTGGTTGTCCTTGGTCCAGTATAACGCTGAGCAATGTCCGTCTCGTAGTGAATATACTTATCAATTTTATTTTCATATTGTTTTGTTTCTAACGAACTAGGACCGTCCGAATCTTGCATGTCCATTTTATTTTCAAAGATAGCAAGGTATATTACAATTTACTTATCACTTGTTTTAATTAATTTAATTTTACCCTTTATTGTACACTTTTTAAACAAGTAGATACCAGAGAATTAGTACAGAGGCGAGCTTACCCAAACAGAGATCTTTCCCAACCTAACTGGTGTAAGAAAAACAGATGTTTGAGGGTATGGTAAATGTACTAAAGAGAAAAAGAAAGTAAAATATAGAAATAACATTGTTATTAGGTAAAAATGCTATGTTAAAAATAATTAATAATGTTTTAGTACAGGAAAATATCGGATCTGCACACCTGAGAGTTCCTCATCAACTAGAAGGCGTGTAAAGTGCTATTCACTTGGCTAGCGTGTTAGACTATTGCCTCTACGTGAGATGTGAGTCCAGCAGTGGGATACTAATGGTTTGAAATGTAAATTAGTAGTACGAATTGTGTGGCAATTTCTGTTAAAAGGGGAAACATACAGAGTTAAGGTGACTTCTTCTATTGCAAAATTCGCAGAGGAATCGCTACTGCATATTCAATGAAATATTAATAGGTAGATAACATTAGATTGTTAATAGTTAGTAATAAATCTGTCTATGAATATTAAGGATTTAGTAGAAATATTACTAGTAGCTTTTAGTTACAACAATAAAAAACAACGGTTTTGAATTCTGGTTTGTTTTTTTGTGTCTCTGTGCACACTGATCTGAAACCCTAGCTAAAGATTAAATTTACTTTAAAAATAAGTATTTTATCAAATCTTTTTATATATCAAATATACTGTTAATTTTATGTATAACATTGTAATTTGCATATTACATTGGAGAATTTATCGTTTTATTTTTAATATTTAAGAAATTTTAATTTATAAGTTCTTGTATATTAATTGCAATTAACTAAAAACACTTGTACCTTGTTAGAATGTAACTATGAACCGACCTATGTTCTTGGTTTGTGTTTATAATTGAAGTTACACTAAAATAATCTCTTTTAGTGTATGTACATGTGAAATCCGGTTAACTTTGTCAATAAATCAATTTTTTTTTCATAAAGTTAATGCCTGACTACAATCCCACCTGATTGTAAGCGGCGATGTAGTCGAAGATGGTAAAGCACATTAACTTAGAAGAAGCCTTATCACTTTTGTCTTGAAGACACCTACATTATAATCGAGCGGAACACAGACGCTGGCAACTTATTCCAATCCTTTGCGGTACGCCATATAAAAGACGAGGGCATAAATAAGTTTAAATTCCCCTCTTCCTGGTAAAGTTATCTTTCACGGACGGTGAGAGTTAACGAAACCTTTTAATTTAGCTGTCACGATCGATCTTCCAAAGTAGATAGATAGATGGCGCTATAGCTATATTGGTACGCCCGGTAATCAAACCCGTCAGTTTCAATCAGGGAAACCCTTTAAAAGGAAGGAAACTTAGGATATTTCCCAAGAGGCTGAAACGCATTTATTATCTGAAGTCTGAAGTTTCGTTAGTGACAATCTTATTTAGGAAGGCGTGAGGTTTAGTTACAGACGCGTAACCAAAATTTGTTTACAGTCTTTTTCCTACTTGTAAAAGCATTTTATTGTTAAAACAAACAAACAAACACTGGGATGGACAGCAGACTGGAATCCGTATATATACCTGCAGTGGTCGAACAGCATATGTTTTACTTAATACAATACTGTAAATCCAGAAAATATTGTGTTAACCCCTATTCTGAGTCCTCTTACCCCCCGCCCCTCCGGGTCCTCTTAACGCCTCTTCTCCTCGGCCTTAATCAGTTATCATTGTCACTTGGAATACCGACGTTATTTAAAAAGCATGTAGAAAATATTTAAAGGGCGAAATGAAAATAAAATGAAAACTAATTATTTCGTTTTAAAAAGCAATAATTCACTTAACGAAAGTAAAAAATTAACAATCGAAACTGCATACTTATTCTACATGAAAGCATTACATGTTTTTGCTTCAATATGGTACACCTCAAGCCGAAAAATTTAACTCAGTAATTGCTAAAGAAAGCGTCGAATAGAAAGGGTTCACCACTCGCTTATTTCCCCTTTTTTGAATGTTGCATAACATTAGTTAATTCCATAGCTAATATCACACTTAGTTTCACAAATATAACGGTATATATCTTTATATTATCATATGTTTAAAGTTAAAATCTCAGTCATAAAAGCACCATGAACAAAGTTTTCGATTTGTCACGAGACTTGCTTCGCAATTAGTGTTGCCATGTTTCCTGATTCGCATGGGACATTCCGAGTTGTAGTGTTTTGATGATCTTGATATATTTAATTTTCTATTTCGCGCTTGGGTTGAGAATTTTGCTGGGAAAACCAATTTAATACCTATTTAATATGTGTAGAGGCTACATTAAGGGAACGGGGCCGGAAAAAGGGCACGCCTTACATGTCACGGATGTCCTGTCCATTAGACGACAACCACTTTCACGTAGGTTTCAATTTATGTTTATTTAAATTTAAACTTGACTTATCGTGGAATATGTGCATTCTTTATGCTACGTTTTGGGTATTCACGGTATACGTTTTTCTGGTCGATATTTTGACCCAGCTGCATGGATCATGGCCCGGCTGATTTTATAGCGTTATGGTGTGGCTGATGTGGTGGCGTTGAGAAACTTTTGACAGGATGACAGATGACTCTAATACATTAGTCTGTCTACTTTATGTCTAGTTCGTGTTTGCGTTTTGTTGACCATATTACCATAGACTACATAAACCACATGTTGCGCTAACACTTACGGCTTTTTAGGGGTTTACATTAGCCTAAAAAAGACCACTGAATTCCAAGTTTGTGGTAACTTAAAAACACCTTCTCTATTCATTCTTGTTTATTGTTTGGAAAATAAGTACCTACTACACTATTTTATGCGTAGAATGCATTTTTCTCGCATTTTTTCCATTAAGCCTTTATTTCCATATTCTTCCATATCTTTCATATGGTATTTTACATAATATCCATCCATATTTTCTTTGATCGTCTTCCTGTACTTCCTCCAATCTTTTGTAAGTTCCCATATTTATGGCCAAACAAGAATCATCATTGCAATCGGTAACTCCCACTACTGGGCTCGAGTGTCCTCTCACACTATGCCACAGTCCACCGCACTGGCCAAGTACATCAAAATAATTATTTATTATTACAACATCTTCAATTAAAATTACCAAATATTTCGTCCGATTATTTAATACACTGATCCTGGCCATACTATTTGTGTTAGCGTGATAAAATTTTTCCGATACATACCTCGAAGGTAACCTATATTTTTTATTAATACTTTGCACAGAGTACTCAATAGTATGTACCTGCTCTGATTAAGTTGGAAAGTTAGTTCAATATGTATGTAGGTACTCTGCCATTTTATGTAACACTAATGTACCTATGTACTTCCAGTCAGTCGCCTTTTATGGAGTAAATGACTAAGTTTAAGCTTTCTGTGACGCTGAGCATTGAATGGGATTGAATGAGTGTGTAATAGTTAAGTTAGGGTAATGAATAGTTAAGTAAAATCAGCCAAGTCGAGTCGAGGTCACATACAAAGGGTTACTTAGTCATCCAAAATAATAGAGTTCTTTATAGTACTAAAAAAAATTAAGATACATCAACCCATTAATGGGTCATTGGCACGGGTTTCTCTTTATACTGAGGAGATATAGAGCATACTCCACCATGCTGTTCCAATGGTGAAGGAGTTAGTGAATAACCCAAATGTTGGAAGGTTTTATGTCTTCTGTAAGCCCCTAATATAGCTTAACAATTGCTATCTGTCGATAACAAGCGGGACCGATTGATTTACGTGCCCTCCGGGACAAGCGTTCAAATTTCTTCCCAAGCTGTCTTCCATCCTGCTATTGAGCGCTTGTTGTTAACATTTTTAACGCTCACAATCAAAACAAGTCGCCGGGCTATAAACGCAGCAATACACTCATATAAAGTAATATATATTTTTAAACTTCTTAATTTTAAATTTCGAAACTTCTCGAACTCAATTTACTTGAGAGCTAGTTCACAGCAAAGCGCTAAGTAAGAATTTAATAAAGAAGATTACCTCGAGTTTGTGGTGGAGTTGACTAACGTAATTTTCTCCTTGACATAATAGACTTTAAATTGGTTTAGTGTAGTGACAGTAGCGCTGAAAATGGCGGGAGTTCTGACGGCGCTACAATTTATTAAAAATACTAGTTAGCGCTTGCAGCATCGCTCGTGTGGTAAATACATTGAAAAATAAAACCTATGTGTTATTCCTAACTTTAATCTATCTATGTGTCAAATTTTATTTAGATCCGTTTAGTAGTTTTTGCGTGAAGGAGTAACAAATATTCATCCATTTATCCATTCTCTCAATCTTTCGCTTTTAAATATTAGTAGGATTTCGTTGCAGAAAAGTTTTGAGAAATACATTTCCGATTTAAATCATGACATTTTAAGAATCGGTTACGGATATCCTTACCTAACCGAAAACGTTTAAATATTGTAAGGTCGTACGGAACCCTTTAGAATACCAAAACAACGTTTGATGTGGCAGCTAGTATGAAAAATATAAGGAACTCTAAATAAATCCTTCTTTACGCAAACGCTAGCAAAAAAACGTTTGTCTCCAGGGAATAATAATCCGTGCTGTTTGAAAATACACATGCTGAGAGTTTTTAATGAAATTAAAAACGTATTAAAATGGAACAAATATATTTCACACATCTTTCTGTGGTAACATTATTAAATATTAATAAAAATGTTACACAATTGTATCTAGTTAAAATAACGTTAACGAGAATCTGTGTAGTTTTTAGGTGATTGGCTTTTTCCCGCGACTAAGTCCGCCGTCTTTACGATTTCTGGACCCTCCCTTCAATCTTCCTCCTAAGCCCCCCTTTAACCTTCCTCTTCAACCCCCTCCCCCCCTTTACCGCTCCTATCTCC